>NQII01007850.1:6200-99601 GCA_002778355.1 Clitarchus hookeri | reverse complement strand
TTAGAAGTGCTGTAACATGCAGTCGACGGCAGGAGTAGAACCCAGGTAGAAATGCATCAGTTTTTGTGAATAGAAAACCTTGTGTATTGTAACACTGCAGACCCGGGGTGTTAGGTCCTCCTTACAGGAAGAGCTACGCCTGTTAAACTTTAGAGCCAAGCGCGCCCGGAGAGTGGAGACAGCCGGCGGCCGATAAGCGATAAACCAGTGCCGCTGGCCAACGCCCTGAGACACATGTAGCGCGAACCAAGAGCACAGAATAGATTAGTCTTTAGAAGCGAAATTATACTGAAATTAGGCCAAATTCGGGCAAAAATGTGCCAGCATCGAAAAGACGAGGGGAGATTTGTCGTGTGACGGTTTAGGAATTTTAGAGCGACGCTGGCCCAAAACACCCCCATCCCCTTTCCCGAGCATAACCAGGCGACACGTGGCACGAGGCAGGTGGTGGACCGCAGCCACGAGGCTTGCTGCGCATNACCACCTCTCCCCCACAAGGCGCCATGTGCCGACAATTAAAACTGAAGGCTGGCAAGCATAAAAACCCCGTTTCGAGAGTCATGGAGGGGACAGTTGATTATCACAGCGCCGAGGGAAGAGTTGTGTGAAGGAATCGCGAGAAGACGTGAGCACGAGTCCGAACCACAGTCCCGGGAGACGGCAGCAGACCTTCTTCCAAGGCCTACCACTTCGCCGGAGTTCATTCCCAGATGACAGCCTACCAACACTCACCACTGAGTTAAGTATAAAAATCATCGCCCAGAGAAGCCCCACTCAACCACGAAGTCGCCCAGTGAATACGAGTAGTCAAATTAGGTACCACACCTCGGAAGGGCTGATGTATGTAGTACTTGTGTAAACTCAAGACAATATATTCGTCCTTAACAAGTGAAACAGTACCAGGCTTCATTATTACAATACCCTCAACCTCCAAGCACATTATAGTCTGTGCCTGGAGGCATTAACCAAGACAATATAAGCCACACTGTCTTCCACAGTGGCGGTATAGCGTCAAGTTTAATATTTACAAAGCAATATAAATTAATATGACACTTTTAATCGGGGAGCCTTTATTTATAATACAACTAAATACAAAACTGAGACACATAAAATTCTGCAACCGTTCCCTTAAAATTTACTTCTAATGTTGATGGAGTAGCTGCAAGTGCAACGTTCAGCACACCAAGATTATTGGTGGTTTCTTAGTTTATGTTGCACGGCCGGCGTCGTGGAGAGAAGAGAGACCCTGCGAGGTGTTACGGTGCACTATATCGTCGGAACATCCCACAATTGTGACCTGGTGNGCACATTATAGTCTGTGCCTGGAGGCATTAACCAAGAAAATATAAGCCACACTGTCTTCCACAGTGGCGGTATAGCGTCAAGTTTGATATTTACAAAGCAATATAAATTAATATGACACTTTTAATCGGGGAGCCTTTATTTATAATACAACTAAATACAAAACTGAGACACATATTATTCTGCAACCGTTCCCTTAAAATTTACTTCTAATATTGATGGAGTAGCTGCAAGTGCAACGTTCAGCACACCAAGATTATTGGTGGTTTCTTAGTTTATGTTGCACGGCCGGCGTTGTGGAGAGAAGAGAGACCCTGCGAGGTGTTACGGTGCACTATATCGTCGGAACATCCCACAATTGTGACCTGGTGATCGATATGGCAGTTGGATTTTCTCGGGGTTCTGCCCAGAATGGTGCCGCCCCGAACTAAACTCCCCTTGATAAGTGGTACCTTAAGGAATAAAAACCTTCAGATTTGGATATGAGGTGAGGGTTGAATATTAAGAAGGAAATCTGCCTTTTGATTGTGAGCCTTGAGCCTGCAAGAAGAAGGGAGTGCGGCACTGTGCTCCCCGCCCCTGCGTGGCCGGGTGGAGAAATGGGCTCTGAGGTGATCAGTCCACCGGACTCATGCCAGGGAGTCTGTGCATGGCCATAATCCTCCTAGAGGTTCCTCACAGACGGCTAAGAGGGAGCAAAGAAGAACAGTTCTGGCCTTGGGCTTTGAGCTCCTGGCCTGTAAGGTTGGGTCCTCACCCGAGATAGTAGAAGGACAGAAATGACTAGTATGGATGTATGTGTATGTGAACGTGTGTATTAGTTGAACTGTAGTATTTTTTAACTGTAGCAGATAATAGTGTCGTTAGTTGTACAGGACTCGCAGAGACGCGAACATATAAATGGTTTCCAAATAAAGCCTGTTTAAATGGGTAAAAGATTCTGAAATGGATGTGAATGTGAAACCAAAGCTTTTAAAGGAAAGGCGCAAAGAGCTGAAGGGAATTTTTATATAAGGAAAGGTCCGTAAATATTTAGCCACTGCCGCGGTCAACCGGCTCATGGATAAGGAGTTCAACTCGGAGCAATTTCAGATGTCTCCGAAGGAAACCAAATAGCACCAACCAATTTTGTATGCTATAAGCCGGATGGAAAGGAGTGTGGTGGACTCCTGGCGCATGGAGATATGTGATGAGGAAGAGGAAGGTAGACAGATAACAGGACAAGGATATGAAGACAAAGACGAAGCAGAGCACAAGGAAGTNCCACTGCCGCGGTCAACCGGCTCATGGATAAGGAGTTCAACTCGGAGCAATTTCAGATGTCTCCGAAGGAAACCAATTAGCACCAACCAATTTTGTATGCTATAAGCGGGATGGAAAGGAGTGTGGTGGACTCCTGGCGCATGGAGATATATGATGAGGAAGAGGAAGGTAGACAGATAACAGGACAAGGATATGAAGACAAAGACGAAGCAGAGCACAAGGAAGTGATCTCTTCACAAACAAGAAAAAGAAGAAGATCTGAAGGCTCGTCGGATGAAGAAGATTCCGACTCTGATTTACAGACCGCCAAGCAGAAGGTACAGGAGTTCACAACTGTTGGGCGGAAAAGTAAGACATCCAAGACTACAAGTATTTACAAGGATTTCTCCCGAAAAGAAGACATTAGATGTGGTGCCTGAAGTAACAGGAGAAGAGGAAACAACAAGAGCCTTGGTGGTTCCTGTTCCTGGATCTTCAAAAGGCCTTGAAGCCTATAAGGCCGAGAATAAGTTGGGTTTTGAGCAAAACAGAATGGAAACAGGCATTGGGAGTAGAAAGCAATTTTATCCAGCGAATTGAAAAATGTGTGGAAAGAACACGCGAAGAGGCTAAGAAGTTAGTCTCTAGTACGATGGAATGGCTGCTTGGAATAATTCCAAGAAAAATAGCACACAATGGTCCCTCGACTTAATCAACTGGAGGGATTGTCGATAAGGTGCTTATCGAAAATGGTAAATTGATCGGAGCATTACAACAGACTGCGAAGGAAAATTCTCGAAGCTTAAGTGCTGTCTGAAGGCTTACAGACAAATACGTACCTGGCATACTGAATTATTCACAGGCTGCAAGTGGCGAAGGAATAAAGCCAAAACCTGAAAAGAAGGTGGTTTTGGTGTACCCTGAAAAAGAGAGGGCATCCAACCTAAAAACGAAGGATAATATAAAGAAGGGATTTGATCCTAAGAATGATGGGCTTGAGATATGAAATATATGTGACATATGAAATGGAGGAGTACTGATCGAAGCGGGGGATGATCGAACACTGAAGAAAATTAATATTCAAGCCAAAATCAAAGAACTTGGTCTGAAACTTGAAGCTATCAAGAAAAAGGGCCCTAAATTAGTGGTATATGAAGTACCACGAACAGAAGATAATGGGGATTTACCTGAGCCAATTTTCAGGCAAAACTTTCACACGGGAGATTGCGGAGGTTTGAATTTAGAAAACTTTAGGAAGGTGTTTGTGGTTAGCCATCAAACAGGTAAGAGGGAACGGAGAATATCAATGTAGTACTGGAATGTGACCCTAAGGTGCGGAATGCTCTCATTGGAAAAGAGAATATATATGTGTGCTACGNATCAATGTAGTACTGGAATGTGACCCTAAGGTGCGGAATGCTCTCATTGGAAAAGAGAATATATATGTGTGCTACGAAAGCTACTGGGTGCGAGATTATATAGCTGTTTCTCGCTACTGTAAATGTCAACAATCGGTACATATGGCGAAAAAGTGTAGAGAAGTGGACTCAACTTGCTCAAGATGCGAGAAGAAGGGCCATGAATTTGATCAATGTCCCAAGAAGTTTGAGAAGGACTTCAAAGATATATGTGCTAACTGTCAAAGGAAAGGATAGCCACATGAGCACAGAGTGGACTCTAGAGAATGTCCGGCATACCAAATAGCCCCGTATGCGGAACTCACCAGAATAGATTATGTCCTGTAATCACATTATGAGATGTGGGCAGCTCAATATGCAGAAGTCAGAAGTGGTTGCTGCAGAGCTTAACAGAATGGTTGTGGAGCAGAACATAGACATAGGCCTCTTTCAAGAACCTTACATGCCATTTGAGAATGTTGTGGTATTGCAAGGAACAGTGTTCACCAGTGGGATATGTCCCCAGGCTGGAGTATTAAGGGTCAACATGAACATGGATGTCGTCATGATGTCGAGTGTTTATAAAAGGCATAATGTTTGTGTGCAAGTAATTAAAGGCACAGCAGAATTTTGGTTGGTATCCTCTTACCTTCAGTTATGGAGTGATAAGTAAATGCATCTAGATAGATGGGAGATAATGGTTGAAACACTGCGATATAAGCCACCAATAAAGGGTGCTGATATAAATGCCAAATCAGAACTCTGGTACTCCCCTGTAACCGATGAGGCCGNATATAAATGCCAAATCAGAACTCTGGTACTCCCCTGTAACCGATGAGGCCGGTGAGCTTGTCAGTCAGTTCATACTGAAGAATGATATGGAAGAAGAAATTAATCACTTATATCTCACAGGCACATGACACNCGGTGAGCTTGTCAGTCAGTTCATACTGAAGAATGATATGGAAGAAGAAATTAATCACTTATATCTCACAGGCACATTACATGGAGGCAAGAGTCGTGGCTATCACCAAGGTCATTCACGACACATGTGAAGAGAACATTCAGAAGCCTACACATGGGTTATCACACATGTCATGGTGGGACATGGATATCGAGGCAGAGAGGAAAGACTTGTGAAGGGAAAGAAAGAAACTTTACAGACTATGGGGAGAAGAGCATCAGAAATTATCTAGCACATATAAGCAAAATAAACAAGCATACTTCAATAGGATTTGGCAGAAGAAGACCAAGTCATGGGAAGAATTGCCATGCAGGCTGGAAATGGGGATCTATCTGGCCTGGTGTATAAGCTGGTTGCTAATATAAGGAAAAGGGCTACTCCCCCACCATATATTAAAGACAATGGTGAAATAATAACATATCTGCAAGATCTATGGATGTACTGCTCCACACTCTTCACACTCTTCTGGCTGATGACTCCCACGATGAAGAGGGAGAGGAGCATGCCAGGAAGAGACAGTTCATGACTTTTATTTCGGATACTGAGAACATGCGTGAATTTAACCTGGAAGAATTAACAGCAGTAGTCTACCAAATTAAAAACGGAAAAGCACATGGAAATTATGGCCTTACTGCAGAAATAGTTGAAAGATGCTACTCCAGGATAAAGAAAAATCTGTTGGAGATATATAATGACTCTCAGAACTGGTGTGTTTCATGCCCCTTGGAAACGATGTCTAAGGATATTGTACAAAGGCGACAATAAGGATACTGAGAGCCCTAAATCGTATCGGCCGTTGACGTTGCTTCCAGTGCTGGGAAAGTCTTCGAGNGCGACAATAAGGATACTGAGAGCCCTAAATCGTATCGGCCGTTGACGTTGCTTCCAGTGCTGGGAAAGTCTTCGAGAAATTAGTAAACAGACTACTAGAAGTAGCTCTAGAAGTTGAAGGCCAAATGTGTAAGAAGCAATATGGCATAAAAAAGGAACGGGAAAAGACTTATTTCTGTATGACATTATGAAAACAATAAGAGTATATACAACGAAGTATGTTATGGAAGTGTTCCTGGACGTATCAGGAGAATTCGACAATGCCTGGGGGCCGGAAGTAATGCATCAAATTAAAAGCAAGAGATGTCGAGCGAACATTTATAGGCTCATTCTGGATTTCTTCACTGACAGATGGCGTATGTACTCAGACAAAACAGTACAGGTGACGAAAAGGCTAACGACGGGATGTCCTCAGGGATCGGTCCTAGAGTAGGTCTTATGGAACATACTCTTCGATGGATTCCTGAAATGGGGTCTCCCACCTGATTGCACAGTCTTTGGGTATGTAGATGATGGTTTGATGTTGATCACTGGAGACTCAAGACGAATTCTTGAAGAGAAAGCAGTGGAAGTGATGGACAAGATATGAGCTTGGTCAACTAAATTTGATCTGAAGTTCTCCACAGAGAAGAACCAGATAATGCTACTCAAAGGGAAGTAGCAGAAACCACCGACTATGCGCTTTGTCGGGTGCCCAGTTGGGAATGTAGTGCCCAGTTAAAGTACCTGGGAGTTATCATGGATGATAACATAAGCTTCCTAACCATATAGCACATGTATCACAGAAAGCTGTGGTGGTGTTCCAGAAACTTAAAAGAATCGGGAACATGAGTTGGGGCCTCAATTAGAGCACATTAAGGACAATCCATCAAGTGGTATTTGAGGCAATAATTACATATGGAGCTGTGATGTGGTACCACAGAGCTGAATTTCCATGGTACAGGAAGAAGCTCATCAGTGCTCAAAGGGCGGCACTGCTGACTGTTACTCGAACATATGAAACAGCACTACCAATCTATTGGTGAGATACCGAGGTATCAAGGCAGAGAAAGTGCGAACAGCAAAACTGACAAAAGAAGCTAAGGAAGAGATCATTGGTGAAGTTCTCCAGAAATGGCAAAAGGATTGGGATTCTTCTAAACACAGAAGAATTACTTATGAGCTGCTGCCAAACATCGAGGCAAGAATAGACTGTAAATGGATTACTACCAACCATTATAGCATGCAGACCTATACTTGCCATGGAAATTTCAAGGCAAAGATTCACAGTCTGTGGTTAGTGCAATCTCCTTTATGTGATGCATGTGGAGTGGACGAAACTGTACAACACGTCATCACGGAATGTCTCAAGACTGAAGACATAAGGCAATGGTTGGAAGAGATCACTGAAGCTAAGGGCATTAACTTAATATCAGAAAATGTAATGGCATATAAAGCTCTTCACGAGATCTGGAATGAGTTTGCAACTAAAATTGGTAGATGATTGGAGGAGTACGATATGTGCCAAGTAGAGCAAATTTCTGATGACCCATGAAGGGGTATTCGGGTGAAGGCTTCTAAATTATGAGTCAGAATATCTCTGATTGGCAAGGAGGGTAGATTTTTACAGAGAAAACATGTAGAATACCGAGAAAAGGCGTTAAGAAAAATGAATGGCCTGAAGAGAGAAGACGAGAAAGTGCCATGCACTGTCTTACTTATCAGAGTAGAGTTGCAGTGCGGGAAGATGGAGGGTATACTGACCTTCAGGCCGTAAAACCTGGCGGTTGGGATTCTTGCTAACAAACCATTTGTACAATAGTGCCCGAATGGCTGCAATCTGATGAACACTGGCATGGTTACAATCTTCTGTGTAATGGCGTGTTCAGCCAGGCTACCGAAATAAGGCCTGTTACCGCCATCATAATATCTTGCATCTTCCCGAGATCGCCTTCCACCAAGATGTGTATTTAGTGGTCCAAGCAAATGGAAATCAGAAGGGACCAACTCCGGATGTAAGAAAGATGTTACATGTCACTTAAATAAAAGTACTGCCAGATTTCTGATTTGACTGTAAAGTGTAAGGTCTGTTATTATAGTGAAAAAGCGTGAAACTTCTAGGCGGACGACGTGGCCTTTTCTGCGAATTCCGCTCTTAAGTGTAAAATTGCACAATATTTATCGACTGTGATTGTTTCTCGACGCCGCAAAAACTGAAGTTCAAGCAAACCTTGTGAATCCCAGAATACAGTAGACATTAACGTTCCCGGATGAGATGCCGCATGCTTCCGTTCCATCGAAGACCGTTTGGTTTCTCACATGTAATGTTAAGCTCAAGTTCTATCACTTGTTACGATGATTTCCAAGTAGGTGTTACCGTCTGAATTAAAGTGCCGTAGATAATTTAACGGAATGGATAAACAAATGTCTTTATGCTCTGTTGCCTTTAACATGCGCCCATTTTGCGATACTGGAGGTCATCACGAATGAAGTCGTGAGTAATTCCGCATGAAAGGCGTAAGACGCTAGCGACTTCACGTGTCGTCCTTAGTCGAACCTTCTGAATAAGTAGGCCAATCCTGGCTGTGTTGATGAAAGCGGCTGCGGTGTCAGGTCCGCCGTTGCGATGCTCATCGCTGACATCTTTTCTTCAGTCGGCGAACATTCTGCACCATTCTCCCACATGATTCATGCTCACTGTTCGCTCGCCATAAACCTCTATCACTTGGCTGTAAATTTAAATGGGAAACAAGTGTTTAGCCCATGAAAACAGATGCAGAGCGAATTTACATACGGGAGTACGTTGAATATTGGTGTCTCTATTAGACTTTCTAAAGGACCTGGATCGTACTGTCAGAAAGCACTGTATCGTGGTCAGTGTGTACACATGAATCCCCCGAACATTCTAGGCAATCTTATCGCGAGAACGTTTCTTATTGGTGCACCTTCCTATTTACCCCTTTTGCAGAATTTCTTCGTTTTCGCGTCATAATTTCGGATTCATTGTAATTACTGTAAATGTACGATGATGTAAAATTTACATTTTACGAGTTGGATAATATTTTGTGTGTAATTTTAATTGTGCGTTATTTACTTGTAAAAATATTAATATTTTGCAGCATTAAGTTCTTGCCTTTTAGCAAGTAGGAAATAACACACAGTGAAAATTAGACACTAAAGTTTTAAACAACTACCAAATTGAAAACTTTCTATAATCTAACATTTCCAATAATAGCTCTGAAACTGAAATTATGACATGAAAACGAAGAATTGCTGCATAATAGGCGAAGCCGTGCCTTAAAGTGGAACACTGGGTGCCTACATAAAACGTCATTAAAATAAACTCTGTGACCATTACAAAACCTGCCACTGTCATCTAAGTGTTATATGGNACGTTTCTTATTGGTGCACCTTCCTATTTACCCCTTTTGCAGAATTTCTTCGTTTTCGCGTCATAATTTCGGATTCGTTGTAATTACTGTAAATGTACGATGATGTAAAATTTACATTTTACGAGTTGGATAATATTTTGTGTGTAATTTTAATTGTGCGTTATTTACTTATAAAAATATTAATATTTTGCAGCATTAAGTTCTTGCCTTTTAGCAAGTAGGAAATAACACACAGTGAAAATTAGACACTAAAGTTTTAAACAACTAGCAAATTGAAAATTTTCTATAATCTAACATTTCCAATAATAGCTCTGAAACTGAAATTATGACATGAAAACGAAGAATTGCTGCATAATAGGCGAAGCCGTGCCTTAAAGTGGAACACTGGGCGCCTACATAAAACGTCATTAAAATAAACTCTGTGACCATTACAAAACCTGCCACTGTCATCTAAGTGTTATATGGNTGCCTACATAAAACGTCATTAAAATAAACTCTGTGACCATTACAAAACCTGCCACTGTCATCTAAGTGTTATATGGGAACACCTGGGCTGACACCTGTATTATACATTGCGTTTATTTTCGAAGGACAATTATTGGTTGAGGCATATAATTTTTACGTTCGTGTAGAAGCAACAAAAATTATATATATATATATATATATGTATGTGTGTGTGTATATATCACTGCTTCCTATGATTACGTGCCTACGTGAATTATAGAAGAAGCAGAAAGTCTCTAAGTGGGCGGAAAACATTACACTCGTGGTTATATAATTCGTTAACAAATTTGGGTTTTAAAAATCCTGGAGAACAGTATTTTTACGGTTAAAGCAATTAGACCTATATTTGAGACCAAGTCGTTACTAATGCCTTCTTAACACAGAAACCTTGGCTTCCCGAATTCCAAAACGTGAGAAGTCACCTGACAAATTATATGGTAAGTTTTTAACCAGCATAGCGAAACATTTTGGGTCATTCTTTGAGATATCCACTTTGAGATATCTGAATCGGTGAGAATTTTACTATTTCAATCAGTTGACATTACCTGACTGATTCAACAGTCACTTCAGTGAATTTAACTGATGAATAATTAAAAATTCCAGTTTTCCTTCAATAATTCATTCCGTGACATTTCCCACTGACACATAAACCACTTCATTCACCGTTTGTCAGTGNCCAGTTTTCCTTCAATAATTCATTCCGTGACATTTCCCACTGACACATAAACCACTTCATTCACCGTTTGTCAGTGATTTGTTTTTCGAAAGATGGATCAGTTACATAAAGTGTACAAAATTTCTGTTAAACCACGTATCAAATGAAATAACATCTTATTTAATTAATAAAATCAATAAAAAAAAAGACTTTCTAAAATGTGAGTTTCGTCTTCCGCAACATTATTTTACGAGATAACATGAACATTCAGTCTTTAATTCCGTTTTTAACGTCTTTCATTTCCTTCTCACCTAACAATCACAGCTTTCTGTTTGNCCAGTTTTCCTTCAATAATTCATTCCGTGACATTTCCCACTGACACATAAACCACTTCATTCACCGTTTGTCAGTGTTTGTTTTTCGAAAGATGGATCAGTTACATAAAGTGTACAAAATTTCTGTTAAACCACGTATCAAATGAAATAACATCTCATTTAACTAGTAAAATCAATAAAAAAAAAAACTTTCTAAAATGTGAGTTTCGTCTTCCGCAACATCATTTTACGAGATAACTTGAACATTCAGTCTTTAATTCCGTTTTTAACGTCTTTCATTTCCTTCTCACCTAACAATCACAGCTTTCTGTTTGAAGATTTAAACTGTATTTAATGTGGTGAAGTGGGTGCACTCATACATACTATTTGTTTTAACACTCCTAACGTTACCACTTAAACTCAATACGAAAATAAAGAGCATACAATTAAAAACATCATAATTTTGACACTGTATATCATATATATTTTCCCCTTCGCTGTCAACGTTAACTTTGTACCTATGTCGGTAAGGTGGTGGTCTAAATTCAGAGTGGGTTCGTTTCTGACCACCCGTAGCCATTTTATTCTGTNGTTAACTTTGTACCTATGTCGGTAAGGTGGTGGTCTAAATTCAGAGTGGGTTCGTTTCTGACCACTCGTAGCCATTTTATTCTGTTTTTTTATAATGTGGTAAATTGCACAATATAAATAGTAACTGTCGGGAATATAATTATTTATCGTAATTATTTCGTTAAATTCAATAAAAACAATATTCAATCCACCCCTCGCAGTACTTATTCAATCAGTGAAATTATTTCACGTAACTTATTGAATAAGTGAAATTCTTTCAGTGAAATAATTCTAGGTGGTTTACCCCTTATTCTAAGTGGAGCCATTTTTTACTGATTCGAGTAGTTGAATTTCACTGCGAATCAGTGATTTTCCACCGATTCGAATTTAGAGTGTCATTAATTGTTCAAATTCGCAACTTTTCCAGTTCCACATTTTTCTATTTTGTAGCGATTAATGAAAGACTAGTTTTACGAAATTAATAAAATACTAAATGCATGTTAAATTATTCAACATAACAAGATCCTTTGCTTTGTGTCTGTATGACGTGACTAGGTATTTTCAAGTGTCTTTAGCCGTTTCCTTCGCTCTTAAAGTAATCACGGCAATCTCTTGCTTTCTTCCCTTTTAAGTTCATATTACGGATACTTGGGGTAGGAGTTCTTGTATATAACTAGGCCTATTTGATACACGCTCTGCTTGCCCTCATTTTTCTATTTCACGATAAGTTAATAGTAATTTTGCTGCTTCCATTATTTTGTACGCATATTTCTGAAAAAGATACAACTTCACGATGAGTTTTTATAATAAAAGTAATCCTATTCACGTTAATGTAAACATTTATTTCATGAAATTGTTAAACCATTAGGTAGAATAATTTTTTCATGAAAATGCAATTTCTTTACTTAAAATTTTTTTTTCTATTTTTTATTGTTGCGGGTTTACTTTGACGTACTGAAACAATCCTAACGTGATTTTTGAGTTGGATATTATCATCGTCCTCATAATCGTCGCAATGCTCTATACTGCAAACAATTTGTGTTAATCAAGCCACCATGTAACATCACACTCGAGCCGGTAAAATTTACCTTGAACATTGTAGCAGAATGTCGCTATACGCTAGCGTATTTCGTTTAAAGGTTTTGCGAATTTCGTCATTCGAGCAAGTTATTTGGGGGCTTCGCAGTCAACTCAACAACAGGTGGTCTTAACAGCAAATTCATCGGTAGTCGCAGCAGCTGTCAAATTTGAACTATATTGTAAAACGTTCTGAGCTAATTTCCTTGTAGGAAAGTTAAAAAAAAATGATTGAAAGTAATTCTATGTAAATTAATAACATGTTTCGTTTATAATTTTAAATTTTGCGATAAGATTAAATTAATCGCATTAGAAAAAAGTGTGGGATTTTAAAGGAAATTATTAATGGCATCCCTATTACATAAAAAAATACGTCAGCTGGAATAAAGTGTTGTGTTTAAAGAACTTTTCCAAAAAATTTTTTGGTTTACTCAGTATTCAAAGTAAAAATACTCAGTCATAACTGTACAAAAGTAGCTGGAAGTTGTTTTGCAATTAAATTGGCATTTTATATCATTTATTTTGNTCGCTGTCAACGTTAACTTTGTACCTATGTCGGTAAGGTGGTGGTCTAAATTCAGAGTGGGTTCGTTTCTGACCACCCGTAGCCATTTTATTCTGTGTTTTTTCTAATGTGGTAAATTGCACAATATAAATAGCAACTGTCGGGAATATATTTATTTATCGTAATTATTTGGTTAAATTAAATAAAAACAATATTCAATCCACCCCTCGCAGTACTTATTCAATCAGTGAAATTATTTCACGTAACTTATTGAATAAGTGAAATTCTTTCAGTGAAATAATTCTAAGTGGTTTACCCCTTATTCTAAGTGGAGCCATTTTTTACTGATTCGAGGAGTTGAATTTCACTGGGAATCAGTGATTTTCCACCGATTCGAATTTAGAGTGTCATTAATTGTTCAATTTCGCAATCTTTCCAGTTACACATTTTTCTATTTTGTAGCGATTAATGAAAGACTAGTTTTACGAAATTAATAAAATACTAAATGCATGTTAAATTATTCAACATAACAAGATCCTTTGCTTTGTGTCTGTATGACGTGACTGAGTATTTTCAAGTGTCTTTAGCCGTTTCCTTCGCTCTTAAAGTAATCACGGCAATCTCTTGCTTTCTTCCCTTTTAAGTTCATATTACGGATACTTGGGGTAGGAGTTCTTGTCAATAACTAGGCCTATTTGATACACGCTCTGCTTGCCCTCATTTTTCTATTTCACGATAAGTTAATAGTAATTTTGCTGCTTCCATTATTTTGTACGCATATTTCTGAAAAAGATACAACTTCACGATGAGTTTTTATAATAAAAGTAATCCTATTCACGTTAATGTAAACATTTATTTCATGAAATTGTTAAACCATTAGGTAGAATAATTTTTTCATGAAAATGCAATTTCTTTACTTAAAATTTTTTTTTCTATTTTTTATTGTTGCGGGTTTACTTTGACGTACTGAAACAATCCTAACGTGATTTTTGAGTTGGATATTATCATCGTCCTCATAATCGCCGCAATGCTCTATACTGCAAAAAATTTGTGTTAATCAAGCCACCATGTAACATCACACTAGAGCCGGTAAAATTTACCTTGAACATTGTAGCAGAATGTCGCTATACGCTAGCGTATTTCGTTTAAAGGTTTTGCGAATTTCGTCATTCGAGCAAGTTATTTGGGGGCTTCGCAGTCAATTTAACAACAGGTGGTCTTAACAGCAAATTCATCGGTAGTCGCAGCAGCTGTCAAATTTGAACTATATTGTAAAACGTTCTGAGCTAATTTCCTTGTAGGAAAGTTAAAAAAAAATGATTGAAAGTAATTCTATGTAAATTAATAACATGTTTCGCTTATAATTTTAAATTTTGCGATAAGATTAAATTAATCGCATTAGAAAAAAGTGTGGGATTTTAAAGGAAATTATTAATGGCATCCCTATTACATTAAAAAATACGTCATCTGCAATAAAGTGTTGTGTTTAAAGAACTTTTTAAAAAAATTTTTTGGTTTACTCAGTATTCAAAGTAAAATTACTCAGTCATAACTGTACAAAAGTAGCTGGAAGTTGTTTTGCAATTAAATTGGCATTTTATATCATTTATTTTGNTTACTCAGTCATAACTGTACAAAAGTAGCTGGAAGTTGTTTTGCAATTAAATTGGCATTTTATATCATTTATTTTGATATTTTGTCATAAAGCCATAATTTATGTGCAAAAAAAACTACTATTTGGACACTTGAACATCGTTAAGGATGAGTGGCAAAATTTAGCAGTGGGGCAAACGGGAGTGCTCCAAAGAAAATCTAAGTTCGGCGTCGTACATGTTTCTCACTGGGAGCGAACATGGAAACCCTGCGCACTAGCCACAAGGAAACTTATCCCTGCAGCCTTAGTGGGGCAGTATTAGGGGAAATACAGCACA
Source organism: Clitarchus hookeri (assembly GCA_002778355.1). Lineage (NCBI taxonomy): Eukaryota > Metazoa > Arthropoda > Insecta > Phasmatodea > Phasmatidae > Clitarchus > Clitarchus hookeri. Next base: position 84,939 of record NQII01007850.1, on the reverse strand, counting down.
TGATTTCTTTACTATACACCGTTCGTGGATATATCCAACGTTTCGGAAGCCCTTCCAAAGTCCCATGATATTCCTTCGCCTCATGGAAACAAAGCTTAACCGAGTCTTGAAAATTGCGCCAAAGATACAACGCACCACATTCGTGCGCGCTCAGTGTAATAATATTTCGCATAATAACTATTTATTACTAGGAATTACTAACACATATATTTTCTCCCTGTTCTAATTAATATTTATTATAAGATAAATAATATAATTAAAAATAAACTACAAGTTGAAGTTCAATTTAATTAACAATTAGATACCTTCATGTTAACAGAAGTACAGAAAGTTTGTGATACATGATATATTTTAGAAATAACTAAACGCGTTATATACAGGCTGATTGTGCTAATGTTTGATTCAAACTGTGCGAAGAAACCACGAATGGACTATATAGATGCACTTTATTTATTAAGAATTTGACTAGTCAGTGGTTGGTCGCACTGCGAGGAAGCACAAAGGGGAGGCTCCCGTTCACTTGGAACGCTAGAGCTAAGGCTCATTCCGTAAGAAAATAGCCCTCCCCTGACGCCAGCTCCCCCCCCCTCTACCAGTCTTCGCACGAACGTCGCCTCTTTCACGACCTCGCCCCGCGACATAATGACCGGCACCGACCGAACCCGAGCACCCTTTAACGTCGTTGCGCGTCGACGGGGTTGTCGGAACTATGAAGGGGGAAGAGGGGGACTGTGCGTCGTATCTTTACTGTTATCATCTCCCAGCCCCCGCTCCACTCGTCCGCCACCCTCCTTCGCGCCATCTTCCCTAACCAGAGTTCGCTGCTTGACTTAAGGCTGTTGCCTGGTTGAGAATGAGAATTTTGTATACGGAAATAAATGTTAATTAAATTCAGATTTTTGGAGTTCCTCTTAAACATAGATATATACCACCAAGGACTTTTTCTAGAAGAAAAATACGTGTTTCTTTGCTATCGAAGACTTTTGTAAGATGAATGTATAACCTGTTTCCTGTAAAGATCAGAAAATTTTTATAGTTAAATTAAAAATTTACCAAAAATCCACAATGTTATATTTGCCTCGACACAGAGATTTAGAGTATCATTGCTCACATGGTTTCAAATTTACATCTTCATCATTGGGTATTAAAAAACGAATTTCTTTAACATGTATTTCGCTTTACCAAATTCTCAACCAGGAAACAGGCTACCGCCACCTGGAGAATTTTTCCGCGTTTGAGGCCGAGCAATGCAAGAGCAATAAGGGCGACACTGCCTCGCGCACCAACTACGCCATCACCACTAAGCGCAAGGCTCTGAACTGATGTGCAATGCTCTCGCCACACTGCGTAGTTCACTTTCAGCGCTGACCCTGTTATGTTATTTGTAGAAAATCTGTCGGAAGGTTCAATGCAGGGCCGTTGAGTAGTTATGTATGTATCTGACGCGTATATTTTCAGATAGAAAGCTTTGATAAAGCCGTTTTCAGCACATTTGGAGTACTCAAAAATGGCGGTTTATAATATTCGTGACATCTTGAAAGCACACTCAACGGCCCACCTCTGAAGTGCGTGTCCTTTTCGAAGATACGCACATTGGACGCAAGTTGAATAGTTTCGCAGAAAGACGTGAATTACTCACAGTTTGTAACGCAGTTCAAGAGACAGGTAGGCGGGGGCCTTAACAACGTGAGAGGAAAGTGGATGCACGTCGGCTTCTATTTCATTCCTTCGGGTGTCTCCGGCGTAACGAGAAATCGCGGTTGAAAGAAGACCCAGCGATCTGGGGGCGGCGGAAAAGAACGGAGAATAGAAAACTGCACGAAAATGTACTGAATGAAAGAAGACGGCCCTTCTTGTAGAAGGAGGGGGGGGGNGGGGGGGGGGGGGACTGCCTCCTTCATTCCGATGCAAAACTCGGCTCCTTATTTTTCTTTTATTTCGTCCTCCCTCTTCTCCTCGGATGGGCACAATTTTCGAAGAGAATCTGCCTGCTGAAAAGGAATGGAAAAGAAGCAGTTTGCATTTTATGAATATCTAACGAATACGAGAGATCCTTGTGGCGAGTCGAAGATAGAGATTCCGGCGAGGGAGGCAGTAATGACAATCCGACCGAGCCTGTAGGCACCCTGGAAGACGCCAAGTGCCATTATCGTTAAAAGCAGTTGACTTTAAAAATTCATCTGCGTCTTCCGTGGGCCACCGACTACAATAGGGATGAGGGTAGCAGGGGCGAACTTCTTAACATCTGCGCAAGTGGGACATTACACTTTTCAAATACTGTTTTATTATTATATCCTTATATCTTATTTATGAATACTCCCTGCTTACAATTCCTTAAATATTAATAACTATAAAATCTTAGTAAAAAATTGTGTACGTCAATAAAATTAGTGTTTAGGTAAACTAACAACAATAAAAAAATATATTCAAGACATTAAATTCTTGTTAATATTGCGAACGCGGTGATCGAGGTGGTCCCACAATTGTTCAATTGGATTGAGATCGGGGTGGTTTGGAGGCCAGGGACGAACTCTGAAGTCTTTATCGTGCTCTTTCATCTACGTGTGGATACATCTAGCTGCTTGGCAAGGCACATTATCGTGCTGGAAGATCCCATCCTCCCGAGGAAAGCCAATCATCATGTACGGGTGGACGTGATCGCCGAGGATGAATTCATAACCAAATCGATCAAGAGTGCCTTCCCCACGGATGATGGGACTTAGAGAATACCACGAGAACATTCCCCATATCATAACACTGCCCCCACCACCTTGTGTTCGTCCAGAAATGGATGTGAGGTGTCGGTTCTCCAACGTTTCTCTCCGGACACGCTTACGTCCATCCGTTCTATACATCTGAAAACGTGACACGTCGGAGAAGGCTACCCATATCCAATCAGCAGCTGTCCAGTCGCCATACTGTCGAGCAAATTCCAGTTGTTTTCGCCAATGCACCTGTGTTGGCATGGTTGCAGTCACCCTCATTCTACTCCGGATCCCCATTCGCAGAAGCGTTCGCCGAACTTTTGTGGTAGAGACATTTCTGGATACCCCCTGGTTCATTTTGACGGTGAGTTGTTCCTCTATTGCCTGTCGGTGGGCCTTCACGCACCGTTGTAGTCGACGTTCACCTCGGACATCAATGGTGTGTGGAGCTCCTTGTTCCGAAAGCCGATGATAATCCCTTTTTGCAACTCCGTTAAAGCGCTTCCTTTACCCATGATAGCAGGAAGCGCACTGTGTACAGCCAGACTGTCGGTCGCAGTTTATACCCGCTACACCAGCCCACGTCGCAGGCCATACGTCCTGGGCTACGCGCTGCAGATGGCACTTCTAACAGGTGGTAATAATAATGTGATTTGACTGTGCATGTCTGAAGCTGAATTCTGCATATATTTCAGATCTGAAAGGTATATAACGGAGAATCAAGCAATACTTCTTTCTTACGGTTTTTAATGTTTCCCATGTCAAGCGTGAAACTTACAATGAGATGATGAAAAAACCTATTGCAATTTTAATACAAGCCATTTTAGTTTCTATTTAAACTAGCAAGGTTTTGCTCAGCCACTACAGCTATTCAGAAACAGAACAATTTATATTTCAGTTCATCCAACTAGTGTCATAATTCCTCTTATTACGTGTACTCGGTCTGAGGTCATGCTGTTTAGTCCAAAACGCATAAGGTTATGAAAATATTTAAACAGTGGCATTCACATAATTTTGTTGTGAACATTATACCGATACGCTTTCTTCAAGAAGGCCTATTTTATGTACATTTAAGGAAATACTTCCAATGCAATTAACAGTCACTACCGAGAAATACTAATATAAAATATTTGGTACTTATTGTGAACAAATGGGAAACTTTGTGGAGCAGTTTATGTCTCAGATACTTGAACATCATGTGAGACGCAGTTCGATTTGTTTTCATCGACACTTTTGGATGGAATGTGGTTGATAAACCACGAATAACTCAAAGAAAACTTCAATTTTTTAAAATTAAATTTCAAATTTACAGTTTAAAAACAGTGTATAAAATGAAACAGTCAACGTATGTTAATAAACTTGAAAAACTATGCCACTTTGCTGTCCAAAAAATAACCTTAGACACGTGATCCGCTAATTTTTGAAACACATTTTATCTCAAATTTCGACTTCTGCTTCACCAAATTTAGTTCTCTCCGAGAAATGGAAAGTTAGTTTATATCAGGCAACCCAGTCCAGTTTTTGATCAGAGACAGGCAAATAAATATTCCCAGTATTATACATTAGAAAGCGAATTAGACCATCGAACATATACTGTGCTCGTCATGGCGAACTTTCGCTGTACACATAACAAGCGAGGTGGCTCGGTGTTAGCTCGTCGGACTCACATTCTGGATTACCCAGGCTCTATTACTTATTGAACAATTCAGATTTTGGTTCTCCATAGTTTCCCTAAATTACTGCAGGCGAGTTTCGAGATTTTATTTTATTTTTTTGACAACTACCATGGTCGCTTCTTTCTCCAATTATGATTATCCCTGTCACTGGTACTGCCTAAATGACATCCTTTTCAACGAGACAAACCATAAGTAAATACAATATATATTTTCCTGCTCACGGTCATGCCGAATTGAAGATTACGTAATAATATATGAACTACTAACGTATGTAAGTCGATACCTCGAGTAGTAATAATTAAAATATACCTCAAACGGGCAATGTGTTGGATTATATGCACATTTATACCAGAAAAATGTGCCAGAATTTAGCAGTGACCAAAAGTAAATAAGAACTACTTTCGGTAATCAAGATCCCATAAGGGTTTCACTTGCCTACCGTGGAAAATTTTTTGGGATTGCCACACCTGTAGCTGTTTGACAAATAAAGAAGATAACATTATTTTAGTGGCTGTTATCAAGGTATTCTTTAGGAAACTATATTGAAGTAACACCAATATCACCCGAGTAGAGAGGAATAGTAGATTTAGCGACAAGGGCTGGGACTCAAATGCCGAGAAGCTATCCACCATCTTGGATTCCGCCATATAGGATAACGTCATGGCCGCCATCGTGTGTGTCCTTGACTTTGACCTTTGCCGGTCACCTTGTTTCATGTCGCCATCTTTTTCTATCCACCATTTTGCTTCCATCTATTCTTATTTCTGTTTTCGCAATCTTGTTTCCATCCACCATCTTGTTTACACCCGCCATTTTGTTTCCACCCCCACATTTTTTCTGCCCACCATCTTGTTTTCATGTGCCATCTTGTTTCAGCCCACCATCTTGTTTCCTACTTTCCATCTTGTTTCCTCCATCTATTGTTTCCTACTTACTCACCTTCGTTCAGCCCCTGCTATCATGGATGTCGTCTGCTGTAGTTCTCTCGCCATCCCCTAGAGTGCACCACTGATCCCTGAAATATTGTTTATTGCTGCTAGTGTGTGCCACCATCGTCCACCATCTTGTTTCCACATGTCCTTTACTCAACTGCCGCCTGCTAAGGGCATTGGTGTCGCTCTCGCTCAGCCACCATGTTGGTTCTGGAGTGGACTGCTAGGGGTGCAGCTTATTTTTAAAATTTTCGCAGAGCTCAAAATATTGTCTGAAGTAGGGCGTGATCAAACTGCCATACCTTGGGTCGCCAGCATGGTGGAAGCACTAGCTGACTGAGCTATTGGGACATGTGGTGGGACAATGATTTAAAAGAAGTGCATGTAATATCATGTGTATGGAAAATAATATATTTTAAAAAAGGTAAGTTTTTGTTGTAATGATTATTCCAGAATGAGAATTTGTAATAATAATATTTTAGTAATTTTTCTTAAATAAAATTTCTTATCAAAAATTATGAGAGTATATAAGTTTTACTTAAAAAATAAAATATTAATTTATGAAAAGGTTTTATTTTTTATGTTATTTATTACATTTTTATTCTGTTTTATTTTTTTAATTTTTTTATTTAAGACTCTTATTTTCTTTTGTAGGTCATCCACCCTTTGGTTTGGAACTGGTCACCCATTATTGGAACTGGTCACCCATCATTGGAACTGATCATCCATCCTTCGGGCTGGAATTGGCAGATAGATAGGGCGAGTAAGAAAAATACCGCCTCTAGTGATTGCAGTGGGTAAGACGTAACAACTAAAATATTTCACCCCTCACAAATCCTGTGAAGGCTAAGGGTTGAGACCCCAAGGAATTGGCTTAAAACCCGGGTTGGAGGCCCAAAAACAAGTCGCAGCCCGAAATCCCCCTGTAGGAGTACAAAAGCGAAATTGTCGAAGTGAAATACTAGATGTAACACTATATAGTTTAAAATTACTGGTGTGGCACGATCTCTCTTTCTCTCTCTCAGTGCACCAGGCCCAATACGTCCATCCGTGCTGTAGCTTGAAATATCCCATGCTTTTAAAAAGTAACCATTTTTACTGTCACAAAAGCGAATAATTATTTTTAGCTGTGGGTAGAGGGGGGAAGTAAAATCGCTTCAGATTTAACATTCCGTCCATCCCTATGTATGAAAAAAGCAAATGAGAGTTTTATAGCTGGAGAATGTGGGGGAGGTGAAATCGCTTCTGATTTGACACCCCCGAGGTGAGGAACTACCCCTGCATTCCGGCCTCATTCAGCCAACACTCAGGTAAAGACACATTGTTTTGAACATGCCAGCCCCCCTCCCCCCCAACATGTTAGCTCGTTGCTTCAATCAACATCATATATTCATTATTATCGATAAAAGTACAGCAATGATTATTTAGCATAACCATCATAAGACAAAAAGTAACATACCTCGGCAAGATATAAAATTAATCTTGTTAGTCCTTTAGTGTGCTGTCAGTTGTCACATCAATCAAAATTGCACATACATACAAACATACAGCAGCATATGCTTATATTGGATAGAAAACTACTAGCATTCTTTCTTCTCTTCTTTCTTATCTTCTTCTTTCTTCTCTTCTTAATCAATTTCTACCCAATATGACGATATGATATTGTATGAAACTACTATTTATTATTAATGTCTACCCNCTCTTCTTAATCAATTTCTACCCAATATGACGATATGATATTGTATGAAACTACTATTTATTATTAATGTCTACCCATTATATCCATATGGCACCGTCATTATTCATCTTTCCAATATCTGCCTCTGGTCATCCTACCATGGAACGCGACTTTGTTAATTTCCTGGCTGTAAACTTCGTGGTGGTATCATCTTATATTNCTCTGGTCATCCTACCATGGAACGCGACTTTGTTAATTTCCTGGCTGTAAACTTCGTGGTGGTATCATCTTATATTATTCATGGTTACACGCACGATTTGCTGCTGCTTCAACGCCCTTTTGTAATATTCAAATGTAATTTTATTTTTCAGACATGTCTTCTGGACCTCCTTTGCCTTCTTGTCCACTTTGCTGCCACATACATAACTATACATTTTGACGTGCAGCCCCACAAACTCACTCATCAGTTCCACACCACTTCCCTGTTGTTTGGGGAGTAGCAGGGATAAGTGGGAGGGTAGGCACTGGCATCCATATCTTCCAGAAGTGTGGGGTCTGTGGCCAGGACTGCATAGCATACATGTGTTTCAATTTCATAAATTAATGAGTTGGTGTCTGTGTAGACGAAATTTATGTTGTCTTTGTACTTCTTTCTCATAACATTTTGATGGAACATGTACATTAATGTTTTGGACGAGTGGAGTACTGAAAAGCAGACATAAATGGGTTTATTACACAATATTGATTCTTTTTCCAGTCTCATTTAGGATAGGCTTTCATCATAAATGTTTCTACACTTAAAGGTGGGCTTTGAAAACAATGTTTTAAATCTCCTCTCGTTACACACTAATTCCACGACTTGATGTGTCCTCATATTTTCCACCAGTTTCCCAAATGCTCCATTGTTCATGAGCTTAGAAAACCTTTTTTTCAAAATAATTGCCGGCTGCCTGCCTTTGTTCTGTGTTGAGGTCGATGTAGGGCTTGAACCATATATCTTGCTAGAATTGCAGTACACGACGAATTTTCTTAATTTGGAGTCCATGTTNTCGATGTAGGGCTTGAACCATATATCTTGCTAGAATTGCAGTACACGACGAATTTTCTTAATTTGGAGTCCATGTTCTATTACTTGCTTCAAGTTGATATAGTGTACAAAACAGTTTTTATTTTCTTCCATAGTCATCAATATTATTTTGTTCTTGCCCCCTGGAGAACACTCATTGATGGGCAAGAAGAGCAGGACTTTGTGGGAGTCATGGTGTTACACAGGATATTCTATGTCTACCACCAGCATGTAGACGAATAGGCCATAATCTGGCAACATCGTGATATCGATGTCGGTGCTCACCCACTGAAAGATACGTACGGAGAGGGGCAGAGACATCGCCCNTCGATGTAGGGCTTGAACCATATATCTTGCTAGAATTGCAGTACACGACGAATTTTCTTAATTTGGAGTCCATGTTATATTACTTGCTTCAAGTTGATATAGTGTACAATACAGTTTTTATTTTCTTCCATAGTCATCAATATTATTTTGTTCTTGCCCCCTGGAGAACACTCATTGATGGGCAAGAAGAGCAGGACTTTGTGGGAGTCATGGTGTTACACAGGATATTCTATGTCTACCACCAGCATGTAGCCGAATAGGCCATAACCTGGCAACATCGTGATATCGATGTCGGTGCTCACCCACTGAAAGATACGTACGGAGAGGGGCAGAGACATCGCCCNCCTGGCAACATCGTGATATCGATGTCGGTGCTCACCCACTGAAAGATACGTACGGAGAGGGGCAGAGACATCGCCCACCCGTACAAATTGTTGGTGCATACGTTTTGTAGGTAGATGGGCGGGTTACTGGCATCATGTGTGGATGGGATATACTTGTTATTTACCTTTCCACGGCGCTAGACACACTGAACCACACCACCTCGTATGCCTTCTTCGATGTATAGGTATTTGTCGTAATCGACTAGTAGTTCCAGCTAGCTGAACCTTGTTGTGCTTCAACACTGCATCGAACGAGAAGCCTGGTGCACTCACATAATGGACACAGTCCAGGCCATTGGTTTCCAAGCAGAATCTCCTAAAGATTTCAAAAATGTCTTCAAATAAACATTGCAATAATATTCTATTGTCTTACAGTCGAACTTTTTCCAGACTTTAAATGCACGAGCTTAATAATCTTCACTTATGGCCTTGTCCGTCAATCAGTTGTAAAACTTATCACTGGGAGGCAGCTGCGTCACTTCAAGTTTCTGCAGGATATCTATGTAATCATAGGGGAATACGCCCTTTCTCCCTACTTATTCCAGCTCGTCTAGGCTGAAGAACTTTTCAGTGTTTTTTAGCAGATCTTTTGGCAGGTTTTCGGCGAAGGCGGCGAGGCTCGCCAACATGAATAGAAGATGTCGATGAATTGAAGTGTGATTCTCTCCCCCAACGATTTCGAGAACATGATTGATTTCTCCTTTGTATACAGGATTATGAATATTTATTTTTCGCTGTAGTCCAGATGTTTTATACTACAGTCAAATTGTGGAATAGGATGGGCAGTCTCTTGGGGTGGCGGCGAAGTTTGTTGCAATTGTTACATGCAGGCCCTATGTAGGTTCTGGTGAAGTGGTCGTAATCAATTACCTTCCGGTTGTCATTGGTGAATTTGTCTTCTCAGTAGCAGCAGGTATCGGACATGGCATGATTCAATAGGTGCAAGTTACTGAGAGACTTCATGAGTTCAATCTCATCATACATTTCCTTCACTTTTTTTTTNCATGATTCAATAGGTGCAAGTTACTGAGAGACTTCATGAGTTCAATCTCATCATACATTTCCTTCACTTTTTTTTTTCGCCTTATAAGGTTTCAAATGACAGTCCACGAGGAAAAATTACACATTTGCAAAATAGGTTTTATGNCTTTTTTTTTCGCCTTATAAGGTTTCAAATGACAGTCCACGAGGAAAAATTACACATTTGCAAAATAGGTTTTATGTATTACGATAAGCAGTTCCAAGTGGCGGGTTTGAACGGGCAGGAGCATGGCCTCTAAATCTGCATATATAAGCATCGTTAATAACTTTGCCTTGAAACATTCAATATCCACACGAGACAATTAGTAAAAAAAAATGTTGTGCATAAAAACTTGAGTCAAAATTTTTAGAGAGATCGTTTATAAAGCAATTAAAAACAATAATTACCAAAGAGAAAAGAATTAAAACACAACATAAAAATAAATATTGAAGAGATCGTTCATTAGGTAATAAAAAATAGCAATATGTATAAAAACCACTGATATAGTTGAAAAAACTAATTTAACAATTTTTCAGGTACCATCGCAGTTCGGGTGGAGAAGACAAATTACGAAACTAAAGTAGTATACCGCATGTGTGCCACATTTGACATAAGTAACCCAGTGTGTACCAGACCCACCTCTCATGTCCAGGTCGATTACAACACATTCGTCAAATTTTGGTATAGAGGGCAAAACATCTCGCAAGAACACTCCGCGAAAATGAGGCATCTTCACTTTGCACGCCAACATTTCCAAATTCACGTCCGTGAGCGGTAGCTTCGGAAGAGATTTCATTAGTACCTCTTCCTTCTGCGATGCTTTTTCTTTCTTCCACCTCTTTCTCGAGTAGGGCTGTCGTATGTAAAGTCCTTGGCCTTTTTTTACCCATGGCGATAGCTTCCAGTTTATTGTTGAAGCGATGGTTTTCCTCTAATTGCTTACGTTCACTCGAGGCTCGTTTCTCTGCAATAACTATATTGGTTACAGCCCCGGCGATACGTCCCAGAGCACCGATAGCAGGTATCGAGGCGGGAAGGAATCCTCCGGTCTTATTCTTCCCTCTCCTCTTGGAACATCGTCTCGCTTTCATAGCCCTCATGCTTATCTTCACCTTGGTTTTAATTGCATTGAAAGCACCCCACGCAGCTATTTTTCACCGAGTCCAGTCTCCGGTGCACGATGTATTTCGTCTGGCCTATGTGAGAGTATCTTGCCTTCCTGGTGCCTGGCTTGTAGATCCTTGTGCTGGGAATAGGCGATATCGTGCCACTTGCGTGCCTTGCCCAGCATGTTGATGCCCATATCGCCACAAGCAAACTATTTAGCTAGCTTCGTTCCCGACCCGCAGAACCTGTGCCCAGGAATGTGCAGCTCGAAAGGTAGATTGTTGATCAAAGTATCGACCATCCCTCTTCCAGATTTGATCTTTCTCCTATGAGTCATCACACACTACTGAACTACAAACCGATATATACCCAACTTTTATTCGTTTCTGTTTCAGTAACATGGAGATAATCAAGCAAGATGTTAGTCTAAACATCTACATCAACAAGGAAAGTTTTGTCGAAACCTCACGTGATGCATGTCACGGCGCGCTGCCGCCCAATTTTTGTGAGAGGGCTGATTTGCGGACTATCGGGTCGCAATAATATGTGCGTGCTGTTGAGTTTGCTAGAGGAACCAAAAGGCCATAGGATCTAGAACATGTACCTATACTCCAAATCCTTTCCGCAACCTAAATACAAGCAAATGGCCTGTGTACAGCAGACTGTAGATAGTTTGAAACATTTCCCTCTCAGTGATAACGTAGCCATCATTCCACCAATTGAAGCATTGCCAAACTCTCTATTTATTTTCGTCGATGTTCCATTTGAGAAACAGACTTGCATTTAAGAATACTTTAGCATGGGTCAGTATGCGAATGTGGACTTTGTGTACTTGAGTGAAACTTCCTCGTTCATCCCAAAGCAATTACAATGTGATAAATGTGAGATTCCTCGTTTTGTTTGGCATGGACGATACGAATTTGCAGCATGTGTATGACGACACACCAATACAGACATGATGTTCCCAGAATTTTAGCATATGTGTTCTTTGTGCTGGAACGAGGAGTGTGACATATTGGTGATTGATAAGGATTCGCCAGTACATAACGGAATAAAAGGCATGGCTTTGATCAGTTTATAGTAAGGCGCTGACCATGAGTCATGACACAATTTTCAAGTTTGGACATGGTCTCTGCTCTGATGACAATGGAAATGGGCTGATGGAAGCTCGCCTCGGCACTCTTCACAGAGGCCTGTCACTTATTAGACAAAAGACCGAGAGCATGAAAAAAGAAGTGGTGGAAGACTTGGTAGCTGTCGACCAGCATTAAAATGGGTGCAGAGGCACGGATAAAAGACTTGTGCAATGTGTTGAATGCGCAGAGACAGGAAGAATTGAAGGCTCTTCAATATATGTTCATGTATAAACTGGCAACGAAAACTGATGTTCGAAGATAGCAATAAGGTGATGGATGCATGCATCGACTGGCTTGATAGGATCTAAAATTCACTTTCCTCAACTAGAGAGTGAATGTGTATATACACGTGTGTGGTTGTGTGCTTATTCCATTCTATGAATGATGGCTGAACTGATGACTGAGCTGCAGTGGGCCATCGAAGTTGTTCGCACGAAATATCTACTCGCGAAAAGTAACAGACTAGCTCTCGAGAATCGAAGGAAGGAGTTAACAAGAAGATGACGAGCCGCCTCGACGAACTAGGTCGGCGCTAGGAGGTAGCTTTGCCTCGATCGGATATCAAACACGAAATCAATGTGGAAATAACGTAAATGGTAAGCATATTTTATTCAGAAAGGAATTTTTTCCATACTCTATCTCCTTATGGTATTATTTTCTTTTCTCTTGTTTGATAAAAACAATTTTTTTACTAAGTTTTTTTACTAATGCACTTAACATTACCATTTTTCTGAATTGGTGACTTACATGACAAACAATAAAGTAAGAGTTAAATTCTAATAAAATTATACACACATTTTATTCCCCAAACACTTTTATTATGTTTTCACATAAATTTTAAGTAATAATAGTTTATATTGATGGGCAAAAAAAATAAGTATTTTTTGGGACGCATTTTTTTATTATTCGTACATAGGGAAGCACGATAATGTTAAAGACAAAAATCTTCTTTTATGAAAAATTCTCTGCTGATTTTGTTTACACACACGGACACACACCATGTGACTAAAAATAGAATTTTCAACTCTAAATTTTTTCGTTCGAATGTATTTTGCTATGTTCGAAACACTATTTCTTTATATCGTTTGTTATTATCTACTGTCCTTCCCCATACTCATCCGGTGAGCTTGCCTTTACCTCGCACGGCAGACTGCGACAAGTCGTGGTCCGCTCAACAAACGGAACCATGTCAGCTTGTTCGTCAGTTAGAAGTCTATTCGTCTCCCAATCGCATTCTTCACAGAAGCGAAGCACTGTTACCTGCCCCCTTAGGCGTATTTCGTAGTCCCTATGCTGGATGCCTTCTTTGATAATGATTGTTGCATCCTTTTCAGCTTCAACAGTTCATCGGTGCATGATGGTGGCGTTACGTTCGGTCTCATGTTGCACACATTGCAGGTTTCCCCATCCCACCGAATTCTAAACGTAAAATAATTTTTTGACTTGCCTTTGGCGTTCATGTTGTTTGGTTTGTACGCAATCACCAGAGGCTGTAGAGGCTAGCATTATTCCAACCATCGCAGGACTCTATGTTTTTCACACCATCCTCATACATTGGGTCTCCCAGTCAGGACTCTACTCGCCGGAACCCAGGGACAGCATTGGGATAACACTTCATCTTATCCGACTCGCAGGAGCTGGTCTAAATCACCTAGTGCATTGAGAATCGTGGTGGTGTTGTGATGGAAGTAGCTGTGGCAGGCCTCAACCAACTGCTGCTGGTGGTGATAGTGGTCTGCATGGAACTATCATGTGCTGGAAGGCAATCGTCGAATGTCGTAGAGGTGAAAGTGGTGCTGGGTCGAAGACCTGGTGTAATCAGATGCATGTGATCGGCGGTCGCTTAGTCTGCAGAGCCGTTTATGTTGGCGTTCATGTTCATGATCACCTCTAAGTAACAGGTTAAAATATGCATTCTTCAAAGCAAAATATTACATGGAAATAATGAATATTTCTGATTATTTTGCAGTGCGGTGGAACGTACAGTTCATATTCTCACAAATGGTGTTGTTTTGAGTTATGATAATCTTGCTGTGTGAGTGAGAATTGCGTGACGAATAACATAGTGGCTATGAGTGTTGAAGGCAAGTGCGGTGTAAATATTGAAATGCGGCATGGACGTCGGGGTTGGTGGTTGCATTGTGGGCCGTCGGGGAGGGGGAGTCAGGACATATGCTGTCGATAACGCCAGCGCCTGAGAGTTGATGTGAAGATACCACACCGCCTGCTCAGTGTGCTCCTACAGTCATTCTGTAAAACAAATCATGCCACATACAAATAATGACCAGCAGTGGACTAAACATATTACGACGATAACATACAAGGTGCTCTGTTCGGCGCCTCCTACACAAGCTGCACTATATACCATAATGCAACACAGGCCGCCGTCATTTTTTGCCACGCGAAGGTGGGTGGAAACGTTTTCTTGTAAGTACAGTGAAAGACTTGAGTCCAAACTGTTAACATTCAACTTAAAATTGTTAAATACTAGCAGAACTGCCTTGCAATGCAAGAGTTTGGCAGGGAAATAAGAGATATACGACCGAGTTTTGGGACTTTCGGACCCGTTAGGGGTCAAGAAATTAACGAATATGTTTAAGGCCATTTTGGTATACAATATTAATTTGGGAACAGAAGGGCATCTTTGTCAAACATGGTCACGATACGTCAAACGGTGTATAAATGAATTGCACAACACCGTTTTCAGGACTTTTGGGAGTTTTCGGGCCTAATGGGGGGGGTCGCAGCCCATTTTGATCTTCAATGTATTGAAGTTGGGCACTAAAGGGTGTACTTTCCATATTTCATTATGATCCATCAAATGGTATAGAATTGTATAAGCAAGAAATATGGATACATACGAACGTTGATGTTTATATGTATTGATATACGTATTTTCAAATAAAATTTATTTTAATTTTTACGATGCTACAGTAAAGAAGAATTATTAAAATAGTTTTCATTATAGGACATGCGTTAAGATTTCTAAGTGGATAAAAACTAATATAATTTCGATAGACAGAAATAGAATCACGTTGTCTTATGAGATATTTTTATTCTATTTCTTACCGTACATCTACGCGTACCCTTTTACTCTTATATTTTGACTGATCAGGATAAATGTTTGTATCACGATTCCTTTGCAATTGGATTTCGCATTGTGTTCTGAGAACTGTTGCTGAGAAAGTGCAACTGAACTGAAAACTCGTGAGGAATTGTGGGATCTGTAAAGCTGTACTAAACAAAAAAACCCTAATTGTATGGGCAAAACATAAGGATGGCAGCGGTGGGATTCGAACCCACGCCTCCGAAGAGACTGGTGCCTTAAACCAGCGCCTTAGACCGCTCGGCCACGCTACCTGCTGAATAACAATTTCGAATTACATGTTGGTATTATATATTTTACAAGTGATATTCTTCACTATAAGAATCGAAATAATTGGTGATAATCTCAAGAATTTCTCCGTGTAAAATGCTGCTAAAACCAAATATTAACTACCTATTTTGGTTGGGAAAAGATTTTAACTTTGTCTCATAATACTCAATATGAATTATATGAAGAAAAGCAGCAACCATGCCGCCACTAATGTCAGGATGTCACCTCGCGTGAAAGAGCAAAAGTGAGTTGTGCTCGTACAAATTTAAATAAGTTACGTAATAATACTCTCCAGAAATGTCTATTACATGTAAGGAAAGTATAACGTTTTCCAAAGAAATTAGGGCATGCGATTTGTAATCCTAATGTTAAATAATTCTATGATTAAAATATATAAAGGAAGTTATTGGCATAATTTTCCCAGTTTTGGCATTATCTCATATAAAATATACTAAGTGGTCACCTTTGCAAAGGACTAACTCTTGCGTCGAGTATTTAAATGTGATTGCAACACAAACACATGAGGTGATAAATGAACAATTTTTACTCTGAAGGCGATAATCTAGCAGGAAATTACATCTTAGTAACCGTGATGTCCTGAAATAGCTCCTTACTATATACTTAGACCTCTACCCTGTTACAGGAAAGCAGATCTAGATACACGCACGGATAATATTTTAAGATTGAGTGTTTTTATCTGAATTAACTATATTTGAAATTTAAATTGTTCCCAATAATGATAACTTGTCTTCGAATTGTATTATTTCTGACCAATGTATAGAACAAAATTTTACACACAAAATTCTGAGTATTTTATGACTATATTTACATTCAGAATAGGCATTCCTGTTCTACACCACTTTGTTATAACTATGATGTGAAAAAGTAGTTAAAATATTCTGACAGATTGGTGTGAAACCAATAATTTCTATCACAAAATGATATATTTCTCGATCATTGATAAAATTTGTAACTAAGGGCGTTAACACTTTTCCAAATATAATACAGGATTCATTATCTACGTAAACCAGATTTTTGTAACTAATCATAATAAGAGACGACGCAATATGACAAAATAGAATATATTTCCATGTTTAAATTTCCGAGATGACATGATAAAAAAAACAATATCGTATGTAACTGAAATTTTGTTAGACTCATATAGGCATATTTTTAGTTATTCACTTACACAACTTTGTGTCATCAATAAACCTACAGTTATTGCTCATGTCACCAAAATAAGTGAAGCAGGTGCCTCAATCACAAAATGATGACAAATATATACAGTTAACTTATAAAAACACACCTACAAATTTGAACTCGCACTTTTTTATATGTATAGCTTTATTTTAATTTTTTTTAACGAATGATAAGAACAATTAGTACTATAAGAATTATTTCTGAAGAAATTTTTTGGCCAGGTGAGCTTGTTTATATAAAAAAAGGTAAGAAATATTATATTAGGAAATAAGTTCATTACACAACAACTTTTTAAAATAATTTCAGTTACTAAAACACATATTTTCTCATGCATTTTATTGGACACAATCTGTATTGGATGAACGTATTAATAATACAAACCTGTACTATTTTATATGTAGCAAAAAATACACTGCCTCAAATCATTAAAGATAAAAATATTGTTCACTTTGGTATTTTCCAGATATTTCAGTAACGAAGTATTATTGAATTTAAATTCCAGCGATAGTTACTATTTTTCTAACTAGGATGTTTCNTCAGATATTTCAGTAACGAAGTATTATTGAATTTAAATTCCAGCGATAGTTACTATTTTTCTAACTAGGATGTTTCCTTAGCGCCTCAACAATGTGATTCGCTGTCATTTCCTAACACTTCAATTATAACTAATATTATTGAAATAATTATTTAACAGCGCCTCCTCGTATTTTAGCGTTTGTCCTACAAATATATGTATATATATATATATATTTTTATTTTTTATTTTTCAAAACTTTACAAGATTTTGGGAGGAGGTTTTGAAACAGTAATATAAAGACAATTTGACTGTGTTATGTGTCTCCGTATATTCCAAGAACGTTTGGAATTCATGCAATGAGTCCTTAAAATCTTGCGGTTTGTGTATCCCGAGTCACGTCACACAACGTCAACATTCATTGCCGTCCACACATCACTCCAGTGATAGATTCATTTATATTATATGACCACAACCAAAAATACTACCTTATACATCGTCAATATATTTCTGTTCTATGTTGCCAACCTGGAATATGTCATCAAGATATGAGTGGCAGGAGTGCCAACTNCATCGTCAATATATTTCTGTTCTATGTTGCCAACCTGGAATATGTCATCAAGATATGAGTGGCAGGAGTGCCAACTGCAATACCTAATATACAGGCTGTATCAGTACAGAGGTTCCAAACTTTCAGGAGAGAGAGAGTACACCTGGAAGATCGGAAATCGCGTAGCAAAGCATGTTTGGAAACGCTTTCCTAGCGCGGTAGTGACAACAGGAAACACAAGAAAGGAAGGACACGAACAGGGTGAGAAAACAGGTTTATTTTCTTAGTACAGCAATAATCAAAGAAGGTGTTTGAAATGACGACCCCGGGCCGTGTTGCAGGCTTCACATCTCCGGCGCATTGAAGATCTGACGTAGGCAAAAACAACGGGCGTGTCCCGGACTTCGCCAGCAGCTGCCACGGTGCGTGCAACAAGTTCCTCAACACTGTAAACAGGAGTTTTATACACCAGTGCCTTGATGTAACCCCAGAAGAAGAAATCAAAGTTCTTGTTCGTGTCCTTCCTTTCTTGTGTTTTGTGTCGTCACTACCGCGCCAGGAAAGCGTTTCCGATCATGCATTGCTTTGCGATTTCCGATGTTCCAGGTGTACTCTATCTCACCTAAAAATTTGCAACCGCTGAACTGATTCATTCTGTATACTACAATAAAAATGTTCTCCAAATTTGTTATCAAACGAAATAATCTGTTGCCACAAATAAAGACAACCTGGCCCTTTATTTCATTATCTGTTGGGGCCAAAATACTTCTCCAGATAGAAGTGTTGCAATTTAAGTATAAATATTCATGTTAGATATTCTTGTTTATTATTCTTGTTAATAATCATCTGAAATAAAGAAATTAATATTTTTCCATATCTGCACAGAATTTTGCATATTGGCTAGTTATAATTACATCACTCTTATTTCTACAGTGACATAGCTACTTGGCGACCATAAATCCTCCAGTTATCGCACAAAATAACTAAGAAAAAAGAGAAGACGAAATTGATTTCAAAATTAAATTTGTCAATGAATTCACAATAATAAAGAACGCCAATCCTTCACGGACATTGAACCAATTTATTGGTATATTGTCCTCCAAGATAAACAAAATTAAAACTATAATAATCTGCGATCATAAACCAAACATTCTATTGATTTTAGTACTACTTTCGGTATATTCATTTATAGGATTACTGAATTAAAAATATTTTAAAGTAAATATAAAAATTTCAAACAATTTTTTGAAAATAATTTAAATCCTATAACATGGAGTGAATAATAGTTATTTTTATAACTGTCTACAGATTCCGACTAAAAGACACTTCATCCGCTGTACCATATTACGTAATATATGTAAATGCGTATATTAGGTATATTGTAGAATGACATTGAAAAAAATAAAACCAAGCCCACGATATTATTTTTATTGTTTTAATTGTTTAGACTGTAATATGTAATATACCACGTGTATCTAAAACATGGGGACAAACATTGACAGGAAATTTCTTGTGAAAATATATGACGAAAATTTTTGTACATCGTGTCCCCTACACTCATTAAGGAATTTACGCGCCCCAAAATTTGAGTTTTAAAATGCATTTACTTGATTATATCATGAATCACTTGACATTAAGCAAAAAATCGTTGAATGGTGTTTTGTATAAAGGAGAACATACATTTCTAAAAACGCGGTCGGTAATATCATCGTCTTTACTTTTGGAAATTTCTATTGGCACCGTATGTTTGCAAGAAACTTTGTAAACCCTACGATCTAAGCAATTTTTACAGACAACCTGTAAATCAGCACATTTAAATTAACAAAATCTGACACATAAATATCTGAACACTCTTAGGTAAAAAGTTTTTGAGACGATTAATGTTTAACATTAAAAACACGACGTGTTTTGCATACCAGGTAGGCAAACCACATTTCAGAGTAAAGCAATTTAAATGAGGATTTTTCATGGGTGCACAGCTCCCTTTATAATCACTTGGCCAGAAAAGTGGTACTTGCATTTCTGTCTTATATTTTCATCAATAATACACTGTAGAAATTACCCTCTACGTTTTAGAATCACGTTGTTTTTTCTAATCCACCAGTGATCACGACTTATAAACTGGGTATCAAACCAGTTATTTTATAATTCTCTCACCTTAACTGAATTGGAAGGTAGCGTCATTTCATTTAAAGCGTAAAATACTTGGAACTATGAGGTTATTATATTTTACAGAAACGATTTCATACAACTAAAATTAAAAAGAATAAGTCTTTTACATTCTTGGAAAATTAAAGGATTGCATTTATTAAGATTCCAATATATAATTTCAGTACCATATATTTGATATACTGTTAGAACATTCGTCGAAGACGTTAACTAATATGAAAGCCGTGTGTTCACTCAAGAGCAATAATTTAATGACCAGGTTATACTGCAGGGCACTATTTATTTATAGTAGATGGCAAATTTTATATAGCACCTTCCTACAGACAAATAAAATTGTGATTCTTTGTAAGATGCAGAAGCAGTTTGGGTATTAATATTATTTTTGAGGTTCGAGAACAATAATTCCTCTACGAAAATAACTTGCAAAGTTTTGTGAAGAACGTCTGTTTAGATTAAATTTTTTTCGAAAAACGAAATGCAATAAAATTTCCGCATCGCTTTTTGTACTACTACGAGTTGTACAATTCTCTTATTACGAGTATGATTTTATTAATTTGTCATGGTGGGGAGAAACTTTAACCTAGACACAAA
The DNA here is from genome assembly GCA_002778355.1 of Clitarchus hookeri. Taxonomy (NCBI): domain Eukaryota; kingdom Metazoa; phylum Arthropoda; class Insecta; order Phasmatodea; family Phasmatidae; genus Clitarchus; species Clitarchus hookeri. The sequence continues at coordinate 64,508 of NQII01007850.1, read as the reverse complement.
ATGTACAACCGAAAATTTCGTTGTACCAGAAAAACAAACTAATTCTACATAATTATCGAAACGTAACTGAGTATTGTATTCTTATATATACGCGAAAGAGATTTCGTATCTAGTGATAGATGAACACTCCGGGAAAAAGAGGCATCTTCATTTTCCACTCCAAAAATTCCAAATCCAAGTTCTTGAGAGGAAGTTTCGGTAAGGATTCCATTAGTACCTCTAACTTCTGCAATGCTTTCTCTTTCTTCCACCTCTTTCTCGAGTAGGGCCGTTGCGTCGTATGCAAAGTCCTGTGCCTTTTTTTACCCATGGCGATAGATTCCAGTTTACTGTTGTGGCGATGGTTTTCCTCTAATTGCTTATGTTCACTCGAGGCTCGTTTCTCCGCAATAACTATATTGGTTACAGCCCCGGCGATACCACCCAGAGCACCGATAGCAGGTATCGAGGCGGGAAGGAATCCTCCAGTGTTATTCTTCCCACTCATCTTGGAACGTCGTCACGCTTTCATAGCCCTCATGCTTATCTTCACCTTGGTTTTAATTGCATTGAAAGCACCCCACGCAGCTATTTTTCACCGAGTCCAGTCTGCGGTGCACAATGTATTTCGTCTGCCTTATGTGCGAGTATCTTGTCTGCCTGGTGGCCGGCTTGTAGATCCTTGTATGGGGTATAAGCGATATTGTGCCACTTGCATGCCTCGCTCAGCATGTTCATGCCCATATTGCCACATGCAAACCATTTAGATAGCTTTGTTACCGACCCGCAGAACCTGTGTCCAGGAATGTGCAGATTTAAAGGTAGATTGTTTGATCAAAGTATCGACCATCCCTCTTCCAGATTTTATCTTTCTCCTACGAGTCATCACGAACTACTGCACTACAAACCGATATATAAAAACATTTATTCATTTCTGTGTCAGTCAAATGGAGATAATCAAGAAAGATGTTAGTCTTCACATCTGCATCAACGAGGAAAGTTTTGTCGAAACCTCATGTGATCCACTTTTGTGAAAGGACTGATTTGCGGACTATCGGGTTTTAGTAAGATGTGCCTGCTGTTGAATTTACTGGAGGAACCAAAATGTCATAGGATTAAGAACATGAACCTCTACTCCCAATATTTTCCGCAATCTAAATACCAGCAAATGGCCTGTGTACTGCAGACCGTGGATAGTTTGAAATATTTCCCCTAAGTGATAATGAAGCCATCATGCCACCAAGTGAAGCAATGTCAAGCTTTGTGTTTATTTTCGTCGATGTTCCATTTGAGAAACAGACTTGCATTCAAGAATACTTTAGCATGGTCAGTATGCGAATGTGAACTTATTGTCCTTGAGTCAATCTTCGCTCGTGCTAAATCAGTTACTATTTGATAATGTGAATTTCCTCGTTTTGTTTGGCATGGACGATACGAATTTGCAGCATGTGTACGACGTCCATATCAATACAGACATGGTGTTCGCAGAATTTTAGGATATGTTTTATTTGAGGTGGAACGAGGAATGCGAAATATTGGTGATCGATAAAGATTCGCCATTACATAAGGGGATAAAAGGCATGGTTTTGATCAGTTTATAGTAAGAAGCTGACCATGAGTCATGACACAATTTGCAAGTTCGGACATGGTCTATGCTCTGATGGCAATGGATATGGCTGATGGTAGCTCGCCTCGGCACTCTTCACAGAGGCCTGTCACTTCTAGGACCACAGACCGAGAGCATGAAAAAAGAAGTGGCGAAAGATTTGGTAGCTGTCGACCAGCATATAGTGGATATAGCGGCACGGATAAAAGACGTGTACAATCTGTTGAATGCGCAGAGACAGGAAGAATTGAAGACTCTTCAAAATATGTTCATGTTCAAACTGGCTACGAAAACGGATGTTCGAAGATAGCAATAAGGTGATGGATGCATGCATCGACTGGCTGGAAAGGATCGAAAATTCACTTTCCTCAACTCGAGAGTGAATGTGTTTATACACGTGTGTGGTTGTGTGCTTATTCCATTCTATGAATGATGGCTGACCGAACCGAACTGATGACTGAGCTGCAGTGGGCCATCGATGCTGTTCGCACGAAATATCTACTCGCGAGAAATAACAGACTAGCTCTCGAGAATCGAAGGGAAGGGGTTTACAAGGAGATAACGAGCCGCCTCGACGAACTTGGTCAGCGTCAGGAGGAAGCTTTGCGTCGACCATATATCAAACACGAAGTCAAGGTGGAAGTAACGTAAATGGTAAACATATTTTATTCAGAAAGAAATTTTTTCCTAAACATATCTCCTTATAGTATTAGTTTCTTTTCTCTCTTTTGAAAAACCAAATTTTTACTAAGTTTTTTCACTAATAAACTTAACATTACCTTTTTTTCTTAATCGATGACTTATGACAAACGATAAAATAAGAGGTAAAATTGTATTAAAATAATACACACATTTTTTTCATTAAACTCTTTTATTATGTTTTCACATACATGTTAAGTAATATTAGTTTTCATTGACAGGCAAAAAAAAATTAAGTTTTTTTTTTTTTTGGCATTTATGTTGCGACATATTTTTGCATTATTCGTACATAGATAAGCACGATAATGTTAGAGACCAAAAAAATTTTTAGGAAAATTTCACTGCTGTTTTTGTTTACACACACTGACACACCATGTGCCTAAAAATAGAATTGGCAACTATAAGTTTATTCACACTATGTTGATCTGTTCGAAACACTGTTTCTTTCAATTGTTTGTTATTATCTACAGTCCTTCGCCGTCCTCATCCGGTGAGTTTGTCTTTACCTCGCACTGCAGGTTGCGACAAGTCGTGGTCCGCTCGACGAACAGAATCGTGTCAGCTTCTTCATCTGATAGGAGTCTATGCATCACGCCATTNTCCCTATGCTGGATGCCTTATTTAATCAGGATCGTTTCATCCTTGTTTAGTTCCAACAGTTCATCGGTGCTGGATGGTAGGGTTACGTCCGGTCTCATGTTGTACACTGCGCAGGTTTCAGCATAGCACCGAATTCTATTCACAAAATAATTTTTTGACTTGCCTTTGGCTTTCATGATTCTTGGGTTGTACGTAGGCACCAGAGGCTTTTGAGGCTGGCATTATTCACACCATCGCAGGCCTCTATGTTTTTCACAGCATCCTCATACCGTGGGTGGACCAGCCAGTACTCTGCTCGCCGGAACACAGGGATGGCGTTGGGATAACACTTCACCTTATCCGACTCAAAGAAGAAGGTGTGAATCACCTAGTGAATCGAAGATCGTGGTGGTGTTGTGATGGAAGTAGCTGTCACAGGGGTCAACCAACTGCTGCTGGTGGCGATATAAGTCTGTGGGGAGCCCTCATGTGCTGGAAGCCAATCGTAGCATGTCATCGAGGTGAAGGTGGTGCTGGGTCGGAGAGCTGACGTGATCAGCTGCATGTAGTCGGCGGTCGTTTGGTCTGCAGAGCCGTTCATGTTGACCCTCATGTTCAAGATCACCTCCAAGCCACAGGCTAAAATAGGTTTTCTTCAAAGCAAAATATTACATGGGAATAAATGAATATTTCTGTTTCTTTTGCAGTACGGCGGAACGTACAGTTCATATTCTCACAAATGATGTTGTTTTGAGTTATGATAATCTTTTCTAGTGGGTGCGAATTGCGTGACGAATAACATAGTGGCTATAAGTGTTGAAGGCAAGTGCGGTGTAAATATTGAAGTGCGGCACGGACGTCAGGGTTGGTGGTTGCATTGTGGGCCGTCGGGGAGGGGGAGTCAGGAAATATGCTGTCGATAGCGCAAGCGCCTGAGAGTTGATGTGAAGATACCACACCGCCATTTCAAGGTGCTCGCACATTCAATCTGTAAAACAAATCATACCACATACAAATAATGACCAGCAGTGGACTAAATAAATTACGACGTTAACTTGCAAGGTGATCNAAAACAAATCATACCACATACAAATAATGACCAGCAGTGGACTAAATAAATTACGACGTTAACTTGCAAGGTGATCTGTTCGGTGCCTCCTACACAAGATGCCCTGTATACCATAATTCAACACAGGCCGACGTCGTTTTTTCAATGTGAAAGTGGGTGGAAATGTTTTATTGTAAGTACATTGAAATACTTGAGTACAAACTGTTAACATTCACCTTAAAATTGTTAAATACTAGCAAAACTACCTGGCATTCCTAGGGTATGCTATTGAAATAAGAGATATACGACCGAGTTTTAGNTTGTTAAATACTAGCAAAACTACCTGGCATTCCTAGGGTATGCTATTGAAATAAGAGATATACGACCGAGTTTTAGTACTTTCGGACCCAACAGGAGTCCAGAGATTAACGGATAGGTTTAAGGAAATTCAGATCTACTGGGGGACTGGAGCCCATTTTGGCATACAATATTAATTTGAGACCTGAAGAGCATCCTTGCCAATCATGGTCACATTACGTCAAAGGGTGTAGAAATAAAATACACAACACCGTTTTCAGGGTTTAGGAGTTTTCGGGCCTAATGGGGGGTCATAGCCCATTTTGACCTACAATATGTTGAAGTTGGGTACTGAAGGGTGTACTTTCCAGATTTCATTACGATTCCTCGAATGGTATAGATCTTTATAAGCAACAAATATGGATACATATGAACGTTGATGTTTATATGTATTGATATACGAACTTTTAAATAAAATTTATTTTTATTTCTTACGATGCTACAGTAAAGTAGATTTATTAAAATAATTTTCATTATTCGACACTTGTTAAGATTTCTAAGTAGATAAAAACTAATATCATTTCGATGGACAGANGACACTTGTTAAGATTTCTAAGTAGATAAAAACTAATATCATTTCGATGGACAGAAATAAAATCACGTTGTGTTATAAGATATTTAAAGTTTATTTCTTACCATTACATCTACGCGTACTCTTTTACTCTTATATTTTGACTGATCGGGATGAATGTTTGTATCAAGATTCCTTTGCAATTGGATTTCGCATTGTGTTCTGAGAACTGTTGCTGAGAAAGTGCAACNGTGCGAATTGCGTGACGAATAACATAGTGGCTATAAGTGTTGAAGGCAAGTGCGGTGTAAATATTGAAGTGCGGCACGGACGTCAGGGTTGGTGGTTGCATTGTGGGCCGTCGGGGAGGGGGAGTCAGGAAATATGCTGTCGATAGCGCAAGCGCCTGAGAGTTGATGTGAAGATACCACACCGCCATTTCAAGGTGCTCGCACATTCAATCTGTAAAACAAATCATACCACATACAAATAATGACCAGCAGTGGACTAAATAAATTACGACGTTAACTTGCAAGGTGATCTGTTCGGTGCCTCCTACACAAGATGCCCTGTATACCATAATTCAACACAGGCCGACGTCGTTTTTTCAATGTGAAAGTGGGTGGAAATGTTTTATTGTAAGTACATTGAAATACTTGAGTACAAACTGTTAACATTCACCTTAAAATTGTTAAATACTAGCAAAACTACCTGGCATTCCTAGGGTATGCTATTGAAATAAGAGATATACGACCGAGTTTTAGGACTTTCGGACCCAACAGGAGTCCAGAGATTACCGGATAGGTTTAAGGAAATTCAGGTCTACTGGGGGGCTGGAGCCCATTTTGACCTACAATATGTTGAAGTTGGGTACTGAAGGGTGTACTTTCCAGATTTCATTACGATTCTTTGAATGGTATAGATCTTTATAAGCAACAAATATGGATACATATGAACGTTGATGTTTATATGTATTAATATACGAATTTTTAAATAAAATTTATTTTTATTTCTTACGATGCTACAGTAAAGTAGATTTATTAAAATAATTTTCATTATTCGACACTTGTTAAGATTTCTAAGTAGATAAAAACTAATATCATTTCGATGGACAGAAATAAAATCACGTTGTGTTATAAGATATTTAAAGTTTATTTCTTACCATTACATCTACGCGTACTCTTTTACTCTTATATTTTGACTGATCGGGATGAATGTTTGTATCAAGATTCCTTTGCAATTGGATTTCGCATTGTGTTCTGAGAACTGTTGCTGAGAAAGTGCAACCGAACTGAAAACTCGTGAGGAATTGTGGGATCTGTAAAGCTGTACTAAATAAAAAAAACCCTAATTGTATGGGCAAAACATAAGAATGGCAGCGGTGGGATTCGAATCCACGCCTCCGAAGAGACTGGTGCCTTAAACCAGCGCCTTAGACCGCTCGGCCACGCTACCTGCTGTAAAGTTAGTTTGAATTAAATGTTGGTATTTTATATTTTACAAATGATATTCTTCACTATAAGAATCGAAATAATTTGTGATAATTTCAAGAATTTCTCCGTGTAAAATGCTGCTAAAACCAAATATTAACTACCAATTTTGGTTGGGAAAAGACTTTAACTTTATCTCATAATACTGATAAATGAATTATTTGAAGAAAAGCAGCAATCATGCCGTCACTAATTCCAGGATGTGACCTCGCGTGAAAGAGCAAAAGTGAGTTGTGCTTGTGCAAATTTAAATTAATTTACCGGATTATACTCTCTAGAAATTTATATTACATGTATGGAAAGTAAAATGTTTTCCACAGAAAAAAGCCATGCGATTTGAAATGCTAATGTTAAATAATTCTATGATTAAAATATAAAAAGGAAGTGATTGGAAGGATTTTCCCAGTTTTGGTATTATTTCATAGAAAATATTCTAAGTGGTCACATTTGCAAAGCACTAACTCTCGCGTCGAGTATTTAAATGTGATTGCAACACAAACGCATGAGGTGATAAATGAACAATTTTTACTCTGAAGGCGATAATCTAGCAGGAAATTACATCGTAGTAACCGTGATGTCCTGAAATTGCTCCTTACTATAGACTCTATTGCAGTTTGTTAGACCTCTACCCTGTTACAGGAAAGCAGATCTGGATACATGCACGGATAATATTTTAAGATTGAGTTTTTTATCGGAATTGAATAAATTTGAAATTTAAATTGTTCCCAATAATGATAACTTGTCTTCGACTTGTATTATTTCTGACCACTGTATAGAACAAAATTTTGCACACGAAATTATGAGTATGTTATGAATATATATTTACATTCAGAATAGACATTCCTTTTCTACACCACTATGTTATAACTATGATGTGAAAAAGTAGTTAAAATATTCTGACAGATTGGTGTGAAACCAATAATTTCTATCACAAAATGATATATTTCTCAATCATTGATAAAATTTGTAACTAAGGGCGTTGACACTTTTCCAAATATAATACAGAATTCATTATCTACTTAAGCCAGATTTTTTGTACCTAATTATAATAAGAGACGACGCAATATGACAAAATAAAATATATTTCGATGTTTAAATTTCCGAGAAGACATGATAAAAAAAAACAATATCGTATGTAACTGCAATGTTGTAACACTCACATAAACATTATTTTTAGTTAATCACTAACACAACTTTGTGTCATCAATAAACCTACAGTTATTGCACGTCACCAAATAAGGTACTGCAATCACAAAATAATAACAAATATATACAATAATTTTATAAATACACATCCACAAAATTGAACTCTCACTCTCTTATGTGTCTTTCTTTATTTTAATTTTTTTTAACGAATGATAAGGACAATCAGTATTATAAGAATTATTTCTGAATGCGTTTTTTTGCCAGGAGTGCCTGTTTATATAAAAATAAGTAAGGAATATTATATTACAAAATAACTCAATCATATAACATATTTTTATAATAATTTCGATAACTAAAACACATATTTTCTCTTGCATTTTATAGGACACATTCAGTATTGGATGCTCGTTTTAATAATACAAATTTGTACCATTTTAACTGTAGCAATAAATATGCAGCCTCATGTCACTAAAGATTAAAATTATTGCTCACTTTGGATTTTTACCAGATTTTTCAGTAACGAAGTGTTATTGACTTGAAACTCCAACGATAGTTACAATTTTTCTAACGAGGTTGTTTCCTTAGCCCATTAACAATATAATTCGCTGTCAGTTCCTAACAATTCAATTATAACTGCCATTATTGAAACAATTATGAAACAGCGCTTCCTCGGGTTTTAGCGTTTGTCTTACAAATATATATATATATAAATTTCAAAACCAAACGATATTTCTGGGGGAGGTTTCTAAACAGTTATGTCCAGGCAATTTGACTGTGTGATGTGTGTCTGTGTATTCTAAGAACTATTCGAATTCATGCAATGAGTTTTAAAAAACTTGCGGTATGGGTATCTCGTGTCTCATCACACAACATCAACATTCATTGCCGTCCACTTACCATTGCAGTGATAGGTTTATTCACATATTGCTCTAGACATCGACAATATAGTTCTGTTCTATGTTGCCAACCTGGCAAATGTCACCAAGATATGAATGACAGGAGTACCAACTCTAAAACCTAATATACAGAATGTATCAGTACAGTGGTACGGTACTTGGTCAGCCAGTCGTTCGTCTTCTTGCTTTTCTCGTCCAACAGTTTCCATGTATAAGAGGGGGGAGAGGAGCTCATGCACATTTTACTATCATTGTCATAGGACACTACGATCTCCTTGAGCAAGTAGCCACTCTGGCTCTGGAAGCCTTACATATTGCAGTATATTTTCATACATACTAATACATGAAACAAAGAGCATCCTGTTTATACAGTATATGCTTAGCTCACCATGTTCACCAGTCACGAAAAGCAGACGTAGCTCACTACCATGTCGTGCAAAATCAAACAGTATGCAGCAGTGTTCGCAGGAATGTTTTAATTGTAAATAATTTCTATATGGTAATCCATTACACTATTTTGAACTCGCTCGTCTTGTTTGTACATGTCGAAAACAAACAATGGTGCCTTTCCACAGAATTTTTCCGGGGTCAGGTTGGGGTAGGAATCGCGCTCGTAGTAGGAGGCTTGAAACTGTGTATACAGATTAAACTGCAAAATAAATCCTGCTTGGTTCGAGAAGGTGTTCAAATCCATGTACGGGTAGATTTCGCTATTCAAAAATATGTTTACATCCTGGACTTTGCAGTGGTCGAAGGGCGATTTGTCCACCGAGATGTTTCGTTGCTTGTTCGTTTCAAATGCCAATATGATGTACTGGGGTTTTTCTATGCTTGAACATGCCTTCACGATCGAGTGGTTTCGCATTGCAGATGACAGGATGGGGTAAGTAACAAAACTTTAGCTCCTGAAGGTTATGTCCAAGAATTTTTTCTTTCCTGACCTAGTTCAGTAACTGCATGAATTTTTGGGTGCTCAGAGTCACGGGGGGAACGAAGCATTCTATGTTGGTCAGTGTTACAGCGACGAGATGCGGGTTTTCTCCAGTTCCCAATACTGCATCTAGATGCGAGGTGACTATCATTATCACCAGTTCTTGCTTGACTCCTATAATTATCTTCCTATAATATTCGGCGAAACCCAATAACATCGATAGTGGCACACTCGCTTCCAACCTTCTGCGAAGATAAGGATTTTGTAGCTATCTTCAATTCATCTGCCTGCTATTTTTACCATGTCGAAATTGTTTCACATGAGCAAGAGCTAATTTAATATGGTGTTGGTTATGCCCAAATCCTGTGTTTCGTTAATAGTAACACCGTTCAGTTCGTACATTACTCGCTCAAAAAAGTGAAGTTTGCCATTGTGAACGAACACAGTAGTGGTGGGGTGGATCCCATCCTCTTATGTGAGCATACATCGGGTTCGCAGGAATGATTGCGGAGTCAGGGTGAAAATATCTTGATACTGTATCGGGATTTGAACCTCTCACCCGAGGGCATATGGGTCAGTCAGATAAGGCTGGCAGCAATGCAGCTCAAACTTTTAGATTCTATCGTCAAATACTACCTACTGGATCACGTTCAATACATTATCGTATCTTATGCCTGTTCATTTTAAACCCTAGGCTACATACAAACTACTCTTTTGAACATGCCAGCACGCCAATGTCTTGATATCTACTGGTCGCAGGTTTTGGTACTGTGCTGGATTTTATGCACAGTTCGTCTCGCGAAACCCAATTCCATCGTTTCAAGCGCAAGTGCAAAGTGATTTCTTTGTTTCTGAAATCTATCTGCTTATTGCCCTGATAACCGATTGGAACGACCACTTCGTGTGCGCTCTTCGTGATCACGGGAACGTAAAGGATACCTTTCGTAACTTCGAATAGTTGATAACCTGTTGGGGCAGTCGGCACAAACTCTGGCAGTGTATTGCTGGTTTTAACATTGACGTTGCAGCTGTTTGCCAAATTACAGTTTACTCATATTTACAGGCTGTGAGGGTTAGTGCATTTTGCCAGCTTTGTAGATTCGTGACTGCAACCCTAGAATGGGCCNTTTACTCATATTTACAGGCTGTGAGGGTTAGTGCATTTTGCCAGCTTTGTAGATTCGTGACTGCAACCCTAGAATGGGCCCGTTTGTATCCTGTTCGGTGAAATAAACATCGGCACTGAAAAATATTTCTGCCTTCAGAATGTTAGGGCAACCATGTAGTTTGAAGGTCACTTCCGATGGGACAGATTTCTTGATGAAATTAGAGATGTCCTTTACTTCGTATGCTCCAGTGGGAACGCGTATTTCCTTCACTTCTCCTGCCACTTCATACCGGAATGTTGAAATCACATTTTCTTCTATGTTGGATATGGAGTTGTAAGTGTGAAAATCCTTCAGCCCAACGACCCAATCACCATCCAACTCCAAGGGCGGGTAAAATGTCTCCCTCAGCTTAGATGTCATACCACTTAGAATTATGGACACGGGCATACTGACCAACATATAAAGGTGTGAACACATTTTATATGAAAGGACAACAAACACCAATTCGCCTACGATTTATTATTCCACCGCACCAGAAAGTGAAGGCACAAGTGTCCGCAGTTCCATGTGTTCGGCATATGCTCCATCTCGTAGTTGTAAGTGATTTAGCAATTTTTCAGGTACCATCGCAGTTCCGGTAGATAAGACAAACTGCGAAACTGAAGTAGTACACCGCATGTTTGCCACATTTAAAAAGTAACCCAGTGTGTACCAGACCCACCTCTCATGTCCAGGTCGATTACAACACATTCGTCATATTTTGGTATAGAGGGCAAAACATCTCGCAAGAACACTCCGCGAAAAAGAGGCATCTCCACTTTGCACGCCAACAATTCAAAATTCACGTCCGTGAGTGGTAGCTTCGGTAGAGATTTCATTAGTACCTCTTCCTTCTGCGATGCTTTTTCTTTCTTCCACCTCTTTCTCGAGTAGGGCTGTTGTATGTAAAGTCCTTGACCTTTTTTTATCCATGGCGATAGCTCTCAGTTTATTGTTCTGGCAATGGTTTTCCTCTAATTGCTTACGTTCGTTCGAGGCTCGTTTCTCTGCAATAACGAATTGGTTACAGCCCCGGTGATACCACCCAGAGCACCGATAGCAGGTATCGAGGCGGGAAGGAATCCTCCAGTGTTTTTCTTCCCTCTCCTCTTGGAACGTCGTCTCGCTTTCATAGCCCTCATGCTTATCTTCACCTTGGTTTTAATTGCATTGAAGGCACCCCACGCAGCTATTTTTTCACCGAGTCCAGTCTCCGGTGCACGGCGTATTTCATCTGCCCTATGTGCGAGTATCTTGTCTGCCTGGTTGCCGGCTTGTAGATCCTTGTGCTGGGAATACGACGATATCGTGCCACTTGCACGCCTCGCTCAGCATGTTCATGCCCAAATCGCCGCATGCAAACTATTTAGCTAGCTTCGTTCCCGACCCGCAGAACCTGTGTCCAGGAATGTACAGCTCGAAAGGTAGATAGTTGATCAAAGTATCGACCATCCCTCTTCCAGATTTGATCTTTCTCCTACGAGTCATCACACACTACTGCACTACAAAGATATATATACCCAACATTTATACTGCACTATATACCATAATACAACACAGGCCGACGTCATTTTCTGCAATGCGAAAGTGGGTGGCAATGTTTTCTCGTAAGTACAGTGAAATACTTGAATCCAAACTGTTATCATTCACCTGAAAATTGTTAAATACTAGCAGAACTACCTGGCGTTGCTTGGGTATGGTAGGGAATTATGAGATATACGATTGAGTGTTAGGACTTTCGGACCCAATAGGAGTCCAGAGATTAATGGATAGGTATAAGGAATTTCGGGTCTAATGGGGGACTGGAGACTATTTGGCATACAATATTAATTTGGGAACTGAGGGGCATCCTTGTCAAACATAGTCACGATACGTCAAACGGTGTAGAAATGAAATACACAACACCGTTTTCAGGGATTTGGGAGTTTTCGGGTCTAATGGGGGGTCATAGCCCATTTTGACCTACAATATATTGAAGTTGGTACTGACGGGTGTATTTTCCAGATTTCGTTAAGATCACTCGAATGGTGTAGAATTGTATAAGCAACAAATTTGCATAAATATGGACGTTGATGTTTATGTGTATTGATATACGTATTTTTAAATAAAATTTATTTTAATTTTGACAATGCTCCAGTAAAGAAGAATTATTAAAATAATTTTCATTATATGACATGCGTTAAGATTTCTAAGTGGATAAAAACTAATATAATATCGATAGACAGAAATAGAATCACGTTGTCTTATAAGATATTTTAAATTTATTTGTTACCGTTACATCTACGCGTACCCTTTTACTGTTATATTTCGACTGTTCAGGATTAATGTTTGTATCACGATTCCTTTGCAGTTAGATTTCGTGTTACGTCCTGAGAACTGTTGCTGAGAAAGTGCAAACGAACTAAAAATTCTTGACGAATTGTGGGATGAGTAAAGCTGTATTAATGGAAGAAAACAAACCTTATTGTATGGGTTAAGCATAAGGCTGGCAGCGGTGGGATTCGAACCCACGCCTCCGAAGAGACTGGTGCCTTAAACCAGCGCCTTAGACCGCTCGGCCACGCTACCTGCTGAAAAATTAGTTTGAATTAAATGTTCGTATTATATATTTTACGAGTAATATTTTTCACTATAAGCATCGAAAAACATTGTGATAATATCACGAGATTTTCTGTGTAAAATACTGCTAAAATTAATTATTATCTACCAATTTTGGTTCGGAAAAGATTTTAACTTTGTCTCATAATACACAATATGAATTATATGAAGAAAAGCCGTAACCATGCTGCCACTAATGTCAGGATGTCACCTCGCGTGAAAGAGCAAAAGTGAGTTGTGCTCGTACAAATTTCAAATAAGTTACGTTATAATACACTCCATAAATGTATATTACATTTACAGAAAGCATAAGATTTTCCACAGAAATTAGAGCATGCGATTTGTAATCCTAATGTTAAATAATTCTATGATTAAAATATAAAAAGGAAGTGATTGGCAGGATTTTCCCAGTTTTGGCATTTTTTCATAGAAAATATTTTAAGTGGTCACATCTGCAAAGCACTAACTCTCTCGTCGAGTATTTAAATGTGATTGCAACATAAACACCTGGGGTGATAAATGAACATTTTTACTCTAAAGTAGATAATCTAACACGAAATTACATCTTAGAGATCCTGATGTCCTGAAATAGTTCCTTACTCTATTGCAGTTTATAATTCGTCTGCCCTGTTACAGGAAAGCAGATCTGAATGCACACACGGTAATATTTTAAGATTGAGTTTTTTTTACCTTAATTAACTATATTTGAAAGTGAAATAGTTCCCCACAGTGATAACTTGTCTTCGACTTGTATTATTTCTGACCACGTTATAGGACAAAATTTTGTACACAAAATTCTGAGCATATTTTGACTATATCAACCTTATGAATTGACTTTCCTGTTCTACACCACCTTCTTATAAATATGCTATGTACAAGTAGTTAAAATATTCTGACAGATTGCTGTGTAACCAATCATTTCTATCACAAAATGATATATTTCTCTATTATTGATAAAAATTTGTAACTAAAGGCGTTGACACTTTTCCAAATATAATACAGGATTCATTATCTACTTGAGTCAGATTGTTTGTTACAAAAATAATAATAAGAGACGACGCAATCATACAAAATAAAATAGATCCCCATGTTTAAATTTCCGAGAAGACATGATAAAAAAAACAATATCGTATGTAACTGCATTGTTGTAAGACTCATATAAAGAATATTTTTAGTTATTCACTAACACAACTTTGTGTATTCAATAAACTTACAGTTATTGCACATGTTATTAAATAAGTGTAACAGGTACCGCAATCAAAAAAAGATAACAGATATATGCAATAAACTTATAAATACACATCCACAAAATTTAACTCTCGCTGTCTTATGTGTATAGTTTTATTTTAATTTTTTTTAAAGAATAATAAGGAAAATTGGTATTATAAGAATTATTTCTAAAGGATTTTTTTTTAACCAGGAGTGCTTGTTTATATACAAATAAGTAAGGAATATTATATTACAAAATAACTTAATAATACAACAGATTTTTATAATAATTTCGATAACTAAAACACATATTTTCTCTTGCATTTTATAGGACACATTCAGTATTGGATGCTCGTTTTAATAATACAAATTTGTACCATTTTATCTGTAGCAATAAATATGCAGCCTCATGTCACTAAAGATGAAAATCATTGCTCACTTTGGATTTTTACCAGATTTTTCAGTGACGAAGTGTTATTGACTTGAAACTCCAACGATAGTTACAATTTTTCTAACGAGGTTGTTTCCTTAGCCCATTAACAATATAATTCGCTGTCAGTTCCTAACAATTCAATTATAACTGCCATTATTGAAGCAATTATGAAACAGCGCTTCCTCGGGTTTTAGCGTTTGTCTTACGAATATGTCAATACTTTTTAAATTTCTTTTTCAAAACTAAACGAGATTTTGGAAGGAGGTCTTGAAATCAGTTATGTCCAGGCAATTTGACTGTGTTGTGTGTTTTCATGTATTCCAAGAACTTTTCGAATTCATGCAATGAGTTTTAAAAAATTTGCGGTATGTGTATCTCGAGTCACATCACACAACTTCAATATTCATTGCCGTCCACTTACCACTCCAGTGATAGATTTATTCACATAATATGACCACAACAAAAAAATACTGCCTTAAACATGGTCAATATAGTTATGTTCTATGTTGCCAACCTGGCAAATGTCACCAAATTATGAATGGCATGAGTGTCAACTCTAAAATATAATATACAGGCTGTATACGAATGGAAAGAAAGGACACGAACAGGGTCAGAAAACATGTTTATTTTCTTAGTACAGCAATAATTGAAGAAGGTGTTCGAAATGACGACCCAGGGCCGTGATGCAGGCCTCACATCTCCGGCGCATTGAATATCTTACGTTGGCGAAAATACCGGGCGTGTCCCGGACTTCCCCGGCAGCTGCCACGATGCGTGCAACAAGTTCCTCAACACTGTTAACAGGAGTTTCGTACACCAGTGCCTTGACGTAACCCCAGAAGAAGAAATCAAGGGTCGTGATCGTGTCCTTCCTTTCTTGTGTTTTGTGTCGTCACTACCGCGCCAGAAAAGGGTTTCCGACCATGCATTGCTATGTGATTTCCGATCGTCTAAGTGTACTCTATCTCTGCTGAAAGTTTGTAACAGCTGTACTGATACATTCTTTATACTACAATAAATATGTTCTCCAAATTGGTTACCAAACAATATAATCTGTAGCCACAAATAAACGCAGCCTGACCCATTATTTCATTATCTCTTATGGCCAAAATACTTCTCCAGATAGAGTTGTTGCAATTTAAGTATGAATATACGTATTCTTGTTAATAATTCTCTGAAACAAAGAAATTAATATTTTGTTATATTGGCACAGAATTTTGCATTTTGGCTAATTATAATAACTTCACTGTTATTTATACGGTGACATAGCGACTTGGCGACCATAATTCCTCCAGTTATCGCACAAAATAACTAAGAAAGAAAAGAAGATGGAACTGATTTCAAAATTAAATTTGTAAACGAAATTAATAATATAATAATCTGCAATCATAAACCAAACCTTCTCATGATTTTGGTATTATAACCTGAGAATAAGCACATTTAAATTAACAAAATCTGACACAAAAATATCTGAACGCTCTTAGGTGAAACGTTTGTGAGATGATTAATGTTGAACATTAAAAACACGACGTGTTTTGCATACCAGGTAGGCAAACCACAATTCAGAGTAAGGCAATTTAAATGAGGATCCTCTTAATTTGTTTACTGATGAGAACTGGTGTTCTCAGTTTCAGCAACAACAATCAACGGGATGACTGTAATCCACACCCCACTGTGCAGTGACGTCGCCAGCAACTATACGGCATCAACGTTCGGGAAGGAAGAGTTGGCGTCAACTTAGTCGGGCATAACATGTTTGCGGGTCGCTCGACAGGCCAGCCGCACTGTAACTTTCTGAAACAATAGTCACATGTGTAACTCGGGGATGAACCTTTGGATAGGTTTACCCACATGTGGTCCATTCTTGATTAGGCGCCAGAACCTATTTGACGAGCGGTTGTCGCACTGGTAGACGGGTGGTGTAGGACCTCCTGTCTGCCTTGCATGTTCCTCTGATCTGAATCCACTGGTTTATCACATAAGAATACACCTCAAGACAATATATACTAGAAAATAATACCTGGAAACTAACATTACAAGAAAAATTGAAGTAAAAAAAAATTAATTGCAAACAGTTTACAAAAATAAGCACTTTTTTTTAAATATAATTCTTGTAATTTTCAGATGGATTTGAAAGTTGAGATTCAAAAAGATTTATGCGAGGCTTCGTTACGCGTAAAGATGTGCTGTTGACGAAATTCCGCGTAGGAAAATACGAATTATTTATGAAGTTCATGAAAATATTTATAAAAAGAAGTAAATAATATATAAAATGACTTTAAAGAAATGATAACTGTTTCAACCTAAAAAAATTATAATGACAAAGAACACGGTTGGTAAGGACGTAATATTAACGTAAGTATAAATGTTTCAGGATTAAGTGGTCAGAATGGAGAAGAAGGGTGTTGGATGACATGAATCTAAGAAAGATACCAGCAACCGGAATGAAATGAGATGCAAAGTGGAAGGGCTAGCAAAATATGTAGAAAAACTTTGATCATATTATAACACTTGTTATTGTGGAGTTTTTAAAATATTACATTTAATGAAGTTATTAGTTGAGTGATTTTAACCCGTGTAATAAAAGTTGCAGGGAAATTAATTTGAGAGCTTTAGTTCGAATATATGTTTTACCGGCGCTAATATTTACGATCTACTTCTTCAAGTCGATGAAACTCTTTGTAAAGATATCGTCTCTTCTTTAAGAATGATCTACAAAAATTTTGAGTGAAAATGTCTGCTTTTCTGCGAGGAAGCGGTATCTTGAAAAAGTTGAAGACTTTGTGCAATCGATGAACTGGTGTGAAGATGACGCATGTCGTCTACATAGGTACACTATCACCACCTTGGATACTGAAAGTACCTACAATCTTATATTACTATGAAATTTGTCTCACATGTCCGCATGGTTGTGGGTGGATCCACTAAGCTATTAGTTAGAATTTTTGTAGTAATTTCGTCAATAGAGAGTTCTTAGCATAGCTTTGGCGTCTCAAGCATAGTGTCCTTAAAGCACCTGCATATTGCAAAGGTATCCGACAGAAGGTATGAATGGAAACTTCTTAGTTTATTGAAATCGCCCTTTCATTCCAGAAACCATTGCTGTGAAAATGCAACATAACTTAAAATTCGAACATAATCAATGCAATCAGAGAAGCTTGCAATAATGTAATGAAATAAATGTAAAAGCATACATCTTATTGAGATTCTTAGGTAAGAAAATACAAATGGCAGCAGTGGGATTCGAAGCAACGGCCCCCAAGAGACTGGTGCCTTGCACCAGAATCTTAGACTGCTCGGCCACGCTTTTTTTTTTTGTAAGTTGACTTTATTGACTAAATTGAACGATACATTTGCCGCTGGACATAGCGTGAGTGACTTTTGACGTTTCACAGAGTGAGTGTGTTTTGGCGTGTGTCGAGCTCAAGTAGACCAACTTGATATGTGCGACATGCGAACTGGAGCTCTGCTGTGGTGGAGCCGGGCCTCGAACTCCTGGCCCTCCTACCCACCCTACCCCTGAGCTATGGTGGCAGAGCACGCTACTCACTTAATATGAAGAACATAAATCATTGTGATTCGTACACACGAAATATATTTTCCTCGTTAAATATATATTGCAGCTTCTGTGCTGGTTCAACCTTCGTACACTTAGGCAAAGTTCGATTTCCATTTTCACAGTCAGCCATATTGAGCTTCCCCAATTTACATAACAGCGAAAGCATCAGTACGCTCAATTTAATTAACTTGTATTTACCGATTTAACTAATTGGTTTACTTTCCTCTACTGATATCTGTGGTAAATTAGATGAGACACTCAAAGTTGTANTACCCCTGAGCTATGGTGGCAGAGCACGCTACTCACTTAATATGAAGAACATAAATCATTGTGATTCGTACACACGCAATATATTTTCCTCGTTAAATATATATTGCAGCTCCTGTGCTGGTTCAACCTTCGTACACTTAGGCAAAGTTCGATTTCCATTTTCACAGTCAGCCATATTGAGCTTCCCCAATTTACATAACAGCGAAAGCATCAGTACGCTCAATTTTATTAACCTGTAGTTACCGATTTAACTAATTGGTTTACTTTCCTCTACTGATATCTGTGGTAAATTAGATGAGACACTCAAAGTTGTAGAAAAAATTTTCCTCCATATTTGATGGCAGTCGGTGGAAAGGTACCTCAGGTACGATGTAGCTCTATCACTTTATTTCTCTGTTAGACCTTCTATAATGAAAAGCCACTGAATATACACAGACATGACAAAAGTCATGGGATAGCAATATGCAAATATACGGATGGCAGTAGTATCGCGTACAAAATGTATAAATGGGCAGTGCATTGGTCGGGCTTTCATTTTTAGTCAAGTGATTCATGTGAAAAGGTTTCTGACGTGATTATGGCAGTACGACGGGAATTAACAGACTTTGAAAGCCGAATGGTAGTTGGAGTTAGACGCATAAGACATTCAATTTCGGAAATGCTTAGGGAATTCATCATTCCAAGATCCACAGTGTCAAGAGTGTGCCGAGAATACCAAATTTCAGGCATAACCTCCCACCATGGACAACACAGTGGCCGACNGTGTGCCGAGAATACCAAATTTCAGGCATAACCTCCCACCATGGACAACACAGTGGCCGACCACCTGCACTTAATGGCCGAGACCAACGACGTGTGCGCAGAATGGTCAGCGTTAACAGACAAGCAACACCGCGTGAAATAACAGCAGGAATCAATGTGGGACGTACGACGGACGTGTCCGTTAGGNCCCACCATGGACAACACAGTGGCCGACCACCTGCACTTAATGACCGAGACCAACGACGTGTGCGCAGAATGGTCAGCGTTAACAGACAAGCAACACCGCGTGAAATAACAGCAGGAATCAATGTGGGACGTACGACGGACATGTCCGTTAGGACAGTGCGGCGAACTTTGGCTGTACTGGGCTATGCCAGCAGACCGACTCGAGTGCCTTTACTAACAGCATGACAACGCCTGCAGCTCCTCTCCTGGGCTCGTGACCATATCGGGTGGACCCTAAATGACTGGAAAACCGTGGATACGTCAGATGAGTCCCGATTTCAGTTGGCAAGAGCTGATGGTAGGGTTCGAGTGTGGCGCAAACAACACGAATCCATGGACCCAAGTTGTCAACAAGGAACTGTGCAAACTGTTGGTGTCTCCATAATGGTTGGGGGTTGTTTTTACACGGAATGGACTTGGTCCTCTGGTCCAACTGAACCGTTCATTGACTGGAAAGGGTTATGTTAACCTACTTAGAGACCACTTGAAGCCATTCGTGGACTTAATGTACCCAAACAACGATGGAATTGTTATGGATGACAATGCGCAATGTCACCGGGCCACAACACTTCGCAATTGGTTTGAAGAACATTCTGGACAATTCCAGCGTATAATTTGGCCACCAAGATCGCACGAAATGAATCTCATCGAACATTTATGGGACATAACCGAGAAGTAAGTTCGTGCACAAACTCCTGCACCGGCAACACTTTCGCAATTATGGACGTCTATAGAGGCATCATGGCTCAATTTTTCTGCCGGGGACTTCCAACGACTTGTTGAGTCCATGCCACGTCGAGTTTCTGCACTTCGCCGGACAAAAGGAGGTCCGAAACGATATTAGGAGGCATCCCATGACTTTCGTCGCCTCAGTGTATGACTTAGTGATCTTAGTTAAAACACCGGTAATTGAGAAATAAATATAATTTCCTGTAAGAATTTTTAGAGGTACTCATATGTTGCATATAACACTAGAAGAATNTGCACCGGCAACACTTTCGCAATTATGGACGTCTATAGATGCATCATGGCTCAATTTTTCTGCCGGGGACTTCCAACGACTTGTTGAGTCCATGCCACGTCGAGTTTCTGCACTTCGCCGGACAAAAGGAGGTCCGAAACGATATTAGGAGGCATCCCATGACTTTCGTCGCCTCAGTGTATGACTTAGTGATCTTAGTTAAAACACCGGTAATTGAGAAATAAATATAATTTCCTGTAAGAATTTTTAGAGGTACTCATATGTTGCATATAACACTAGAAGAATAGAGAAATAATTAAAAAAAAGTAAGGTATAGATACTTAATATGGCCTTACTTTTGTACAGAAAATATGACAAGACTTGGTNAAATAATTAAAAAAAAGTAAGGTATAGATACTTAATATGGCCTTACTTTTGTACAGAAAATATGACAAGACTTGGTTGACAGTTTGCTGTCATGAAATACAGAAGTTTTATTCTCTAGGAAACATTTTCTTTTGTAAATTATGTAGACTGAAAGTTTTGTCAATTAGTTTTGAATGCACTAAATAAGAACTGGCAGCCNCATTTTCTTTTGTAAATTATGTAGACTGAAAGTTTTGTCAATTAGTTTTGAATGCACTAAATAAGAACTGGCAGCCCGCCAATTTGGAATTAAAATGTTTTTACTGCTCCAGAGATAAAATATACTTCTCAAAATATTACACGNTTGTGTGACCAGAACGAGGTAGACGATGCCCTCATGTCTAAGTTTGTTTTTAGCTATGAAGCGACGTTCCACACTAATCGTAAGGTGAACCGGCACAACGTGCGGATATGGGGTCAGGAACTTCCACATGAAACCACCGAACACGAGCGCGCTTCCCCCAAAGTGAACGTGTTTTGCGCTGTATCCAAAGACACTGTTTTCGGCGCTTTATTTTTCACGAGCCCACTGCTACTGGAATTCCTTACTTGAACGAGACGTTGCCGCAACTCTGGATTGGTCGAGGAGCAGCTGGTGACCAGGCTCTTCATCACTGGCTCCCCAAGAAGCCCGGATCTTAACCCGTGCGATTTTTTTCCTATAGGGGTACATAAAGGATCAAGTGTTTCGTCCACCATTGCCAGCTTGCATTGACGACCTCAAAACGATTATTACGGATGCCATACAAACCATAACACCGGACATGCTGACAAGAGTGTGGAACGAGTTTGATTATCGCGTAGATGTCGTTCGGGCCGCTNACAAACCATAACACCGGACATGCTGACAAGAGTGTGGAACGAGTTTGATTATCGCGTAGATGTCGTTCGGGCCGCTAATAGTGGTAACTTTGAACATTTTTGAAGATATGATAAACAAATATAACTCCACAGTTTATTTTATTCGCCAACCAAGGTTGTAGGTTGTTTGGTTTTGATATTATAGACCTTCAAAATTGGGGTATTCTTTTATACTCNTATTCGCCAACCAAGGTTGTAGGTTGTTTGGTTTTGATATTATAGACCTTCAAAATTGGGGTATTCTTTTATACTCATACTGTAGAAACGTTGGTTTTGTTTACTTTAAATCTGCGTCACTGGACTAATTTTCACGAAACTTGCATCGAGTGACACACATTACTGTGGAAGTATGTAACGCTGTAAATATTTAGATCAATTCTGTTCAGTCATTGTATTTCTTGACAGTTGATTTCGTTGTTCGTAACGTAACAGCAACGCCCGCCACTTGCTCGTGCATAGTCTTGTATTAAAATATTGATCTGTGAGGTGTTTACGCAATATAATTACACTCGTAAATGTCGTGAAAGATAATTCTTATGTCATTGAACGATTTAATGAGGCACGTTGTCTACTGTGTGAAAGAATAAATACGCCGTTTTTTTAAAGCTTGTCTTTCTTTAACGGGCGAGCGTTTCATCAGTAAGATTTATTAAAGGTGAACGTACAAAACGTCCTGGTGTTGTTTTTATAACGGGAGAATAACGATGTTTAAATTTTCTGCATTTCTGTTGACAACTTANACAAAACGTCCTGGTGTTGTTTTTATAACGGGAGAATAACGATGTTTAAATTTTCTGCATTTCTGTTGACAACTTAAATCAAACATATTTTTTTGTGTCCTCGGAAATGTTGACCACAGCTTATGCTATTAATTTACTTGAAAACAGAGATAGAATCGTGAACATAAACAACATTCACAAACAAATAGGCCTATTATTTCCTGAAATTAACATGTGGATGTTTATAGTGCTGATTACTATATTTATTACTGTTTGTTGTTTACTGAATGAGTATGCGGTGGNATTAACATGTGGATGTTTATAGTGCTGATTACTATATTTATTACTGTTTGTTGTTTACTGAATGAGTATGCGGTGGGAATATGAGCCAGTTGATGTAAACATCAGCTGAAAGACATATGACAGTATCTATTCTAACGGATACACGGAAATATACGCAACCAACAACGGGTTGAAGACAGAAATTTAGCAGGGCTTTCAAAGTGCTCATTTTACCGTGAACAGTCTTTAGTGTATGAAATACAAAACGGCCAGAAATAATATAAAGCTGACTCAAGTAATTTATTAAGGGTGTTTTTTTA
Source organism: Clitarchus hookeri (assembly GCA_002778355.1). Taxonomy (NCBI): domain Eukaryota; kingdom Metazoa; phylum Arthropoda; class Insecta; order Phasmatodea; family Phasmatidae; genus Clitarchus; species Clitarchus hookeri. The sequence continues at coordinate 41,493 of NQII01007850.1, read as the reverse complement.
ACCTTGAGATTATTTTTTTGGGGGGGAAATTCAGCCTACGAATACCATCTGTATTTGTATCAAGATCTGCTCTAAACTGGCAAACTCCAATCGAAAATATCAAGATAAAACCGTGGTGTCCCAGATGCAAAGCCTTGTTATTTAATAGATTTTATAAGAAAAAATGTTGTATTAATATATCTACTTCTTTTTCTTGTTATGCGGTTTTGCATAGCATACAACGAATATTTAAAGATATATGCAAGCGTTAATGAGTTTTTAATATGACTACGTTGGAAAGGGCCACCACAATCCCTAAAAAAAAACCGGAAATAAGCAAGAAAAAAACCAAGCTGGGAAAATTTGGCCAATATTTGCCTTTTTTAAACTCAAATAATACCATTCAATACTTTTATTTTGTGACTTCTATAATCGTATTTATTAAAAATTGCTTATTAAAATAATTCTTATCACCTACAGCATCGTCACGATTAAAATACATTTTATCAGAAAACGTAAACACATTATGGAAATGTGATGTGCGATATTAAGGCCAGTAGTGGGATCTCAAATGTTTCAGTGTATTGTGAAGACCAACATTTTTACATACTTGCTGATGCCAGAAGAGGACGTTGGCATGTTATGTTATGGAATGCAGTGCGAATTTTTTATAATTCGCTGAAGAGAACAGCTCGCCCAGCGATGTTGCCCTTCCTGTAAGTAAATACGCGTGGTAAGGTTTGGTTGCAGATTGTCTGTGCGAGAACCCTGAGATGGCGGATCGGTGTCTTCCCAAAAACCCACAGGCGCCGGGATTGCCAATAGCACGTGTCCTACCTGAGACACCGCCACCACCCCCGCCTTACAACTTACATGCCGCATTTCAATATCGCTACCGCACATGCCTTTAACATGCGCAGTTACTGGGTCACACCTTCACGCATTTCGCACCTACGGAAGAAAATGTATCGTAAGTTAAAATAATTGTGAAAATATATACATTTATTTACAGATTGATGAAGAGGTAATAATAATTAATTTCAATGTCATATTTTGCTACGAAGAAAAAATATTTGTGCTTTCTTATGTATTAAAGAATTTACAGTTGTAATTAGCTTATTATCTCGATTTACGATAGTGCTTTTCTGTGGACACAGCATGCATAGCTACGACATTAAAACGAATATTCGATTGTTTTTTAATTACTTTTGCCAATGTCACAATTGTTTTAAGCTGTTGTACAGTTATAATACAGTTTCTATTTTAAAAAAACTGGTAATGTTTTAACATCACCATAATTTAAAATATTACAAACGTATTAATTACGATTCATTACACACTAACTATTCAAACGTTTATTGAATAAATTTCTGCCTGCACTTATTAGAGTTCTCGAAAATATTGAAATATTTGTTTCATAATTCCATTGAAATTTGTTGGGGAGTATAAGAAAATGCCAAATATTATTACCCCTTGGTACATATATTTTTAAATACTAAGGACTTTTATTTCAAATTTTGTTAGATTTACTTTAAAATTATTTACAGTGTGTTAAATCTTTGTGGTGGATTGTGTGTACGTGTTCGTTTGTGCTTATTGGCTAAGTTGAACTCATTTATTCGTGTCTAGTTGAAGATTTCACCGTGAAGCACCATTAAGAGACGATAATTACCGATATACTGAATTCATCCATTTCATGCCACAACATTAATTTATAAAGGCTGTTGTGTACGACTTGATTTACAAATGGGAGAACCAATGACAGACAAAGGTACATCAATGTTGCTGTTTCCATTTCTTTAATTATTTACAACACACGAGCACGCACGACAATACGACCTGGTCTCGGCGGCCATTCTGCTGCCACTGTCTGATTTTAGTACAAGAACAGTAACGTGCCACTGTAGCTCAAGATTTCTTCACTGACACAACTATTTACACAGAACATTCCGCCCACCTTGTTAGCATGGGCTAACTTGATAAGGTAAGGCACTTTCTCCACACTTGGCAGATCTATAGCTGTAGGCCAGAAGCCTCAGCAGCTGGAGAGCTGTCCTCAGCAAAGGGCAAAGTATACAGCTTGACCAACGGACGTTGCAGCAATCCAGTGGTGGTCCACACAGTAGTCACCTGACGAAAGCCCTCTGTTCCTGGATGAAGATTAGTCATGCGGGCCAACCACCTTGTGAGAGAAGTGTTATCCTCCTTGATCAGCACTAACACCCTAGTCATAGGAAGACAACCTTACTTTATCCACTTGCTCCTCTGTTGCAGGGTGTACCAATACCATTTTTCCCAGCATCTGCAAAAATGTTGTTTTACGCATTGCACCAACTTTCAATGGTTTAGTCGAATAAAGTTCAGCGGGGTCAGATCATCTTGTGGAAGTGTAGTAAAGGGCAGGAATACCAAATAGTGAGCAGGAGTGAGGACCACTAGTTCATAAGGAACTGGACTCATTTCACAAAATGGTCGTGAGTTCAGCATGGCTTCTACTCGGGTCAGAACCGAGGACAGCTCCTCATACGACAGGATATTTTGACCAATGACTTGGTGAAGGTGTCTCTTAACTTACTTTACAGCTGCTTCCCATAACCCACCAAAAGGTAGAGCTGTAGTTGGGTTAAAATTCCAGGTAATGCTTTCATGGGTAAGTACACTGATCACTCCAGCTGCAAACTCAGAGGATTGGGTGAAACGAGACAATGCTGCCAATTGTCGTTGATCCCCAAAAAAATTTCGCTTTCAATCACATTCGTGGTGAGCGGGCGGCCACATGGCGAAACAAAACAATACAGTGCAGCTAAAAATACTTCTGTAGACATATCAGACACAAGTTCCAGATGAAGCGCGTTAGTTCCCGCATACAAACATACAAAGGTAGGCCTTTGTGGACTTGCCATCCCGAGCTCGGTGCATGGGGAGTGTGAAGGGACCACCATAATCCAAATCAGTGAACTCAAAGGGTCTTATTGCTAAACACGGGGTGCAGGCAGCTCTCCCATTGTAGGACAGCTGGTTGCAGGATTAGTGCGGAAACATGAAAGACACTGGTGCAACACCAGCCATATTATTGAATGAACATAGAGAATTGAGAATGTTTGACAAAGAATGGCTTGAAGTTTACGAGCACCAGAATACAAATACACACTATGGTAATACTCAAAAAGCAACTTAGTGAATGAACGCTTCTTTAGCAATATAATAGGGTGTTTAACATAATAGAGACGATAAGAATGGCTGAGCCTGCCGTCCACCATGAGGATTCTAGTCTAATCGTAGAATTGGTTCAGCTTGCGAAGTGTTTGAGAACATGAGCGATGTTTTTCAAGACAAAATTTGTCCTCTGCAAAGGTCTGTTGTACCATCTTGACACAAGCGAAGAGAGTAGCCCTCAATTATAGCACAGTCAAAACCCCTGTTCTCTGGTCCTACTATGTACGAAACGTACACTATATGCCATTAAATGTCATAATTTAGTGAATGGTTAATATTTAGACAAGAGTGTTGGTTGCAATTCTGTTACAAAACTAACCACACCTGCCTTGCGTTTCATACTGATAGCTTCTTCGGAATCTACAGGTGGTTGTACAGAAGTATTGACACTTCTAGCTCAAGGGCTTGCCAATCATGCAGGCCCATCAAACTAAAGGGAATATTGAGTTAGTTTTGCTGGGGACAGACCACGGGAAGCACAGTCTGCAGGGTTCTCTTATTATCGAACATTCCATCACCAGGGGGAAACTGCTAACTTTTGAATTTGAGTTACATGGTTAGCAACGAAGGTCTTCCACTTATTGGGTGAGAATCTAATAGAATACAAAGCAACAGTAGAGTCGTACCATGCGCACATCTTGTTTANGTCTTCCACTTATTGGGTGAGAATCTAATAGAATACAAAGCAACAGTAGAGTCGTACCATGCGCACATCTTGTTTATAGAAATATGCTTTAGATACTGCAAGCATATAGTCAAAAAGTTTGACCAACACCAATGCTGCACACAGCTACAATCGTGGAATGGCCAGTTTCTTAATAGGAGCCACCTTCTATGCTGGATATGGAGTTGTAAGTGAAAAAATCCTTCAACCCGACGATCCACTCACCATCCAACTCCAAGGGCGCGTATAACGTTTCCCTCAGCTTAGATGTTTTACCACTTAGAATTTTGGACACAGGCATACTGGTACCAACATATAAAGGTGTGATCACATTTTATATAAAAGGACAACTAACACCAATTCGCCTACGATTTATTATTTCACTGCACCAGAAAGTGAAGACACAAGTGTCCGCAGTTGCATGTGTTCGGCATATGCTCCATCTCGAAGTTGAAAGTGAGTTAGCAATATATCAGGTACCATCGCAGTTCAGGTGGAGGACACAAATTACGAAACTGAAGTAGTATACAGCATGTTTACCACATTTGACCAGTCTATACCAGACGCACCTATCATGTCCAGGTCGATTACAACACAGTCGTCATATTTTGGTATTGAGGAAAAAACATCTCGCATAGGGGACAAAACACACTCCGCGAAAACCATACCTGACTCGGAAGGAGCTGGTGTACATCACCTCGTGCATCGAAGATCGTGGGGGTGTTTTGATGGGAGTAGCTGTGGCGGGCGTCAACCAACTGCTGCTGGTGGCGATATTGGTCTGTGTGGAGCCCTCGTGTGCTGGAAGCCATTCGTCACATATTGTCGAGCTGAAGGTGGTGCTGGGTCGGAGACCTAGTGTGATCAGCTCCATGTGGTCGGAGGTCTCTTGGTCTACAGAGCTGTTCATGTTCATGTTCATGTTCAATATCACTTCCAAGTAACAGGCATAAAATAGGCTTTCTTCAAAGCAAAATATTACATGGAAATAATTAATATTTCTAATTATCTGCAGTACGGCAGAACGTACAATTTATTTTCTCGCAAACGATGTTACTTTGAGTTATGACAATGTTGTTGTGTGGGTGTTAATTGCGTGCAGAACAACCTAGTGATTTAAAGAGTTGAAGACAAATGTGGTATCAATATTGAAATACGGAATGGATGGTGGTGTTGGTGGTGGCATCGTGGTTTGGAGGGGGAGACGGAGGCAGGAAATATGCTGTCGATAGCGCCAGCGCCTGAGAGTTGATGTGAAGATATCACACCGCCATTTCAGTGTGCTCGTACAGCCAATCTGTAAAACAAATCATACCACATACAAATAATGACCAGCAGTGGACTAAATAAATTACGACGTTAACTTGCAAAGTGTTCTGTTCAGCACCTCCTACATAAGCTGCACTATATACCATAATGTAACACACACCGACGTCATTTTTGCCATGCGAAAGTAGGTGGAAATGTTTTCTCATATGTACATTGAAAGACTTGAGTCCAAACTGTTAACATTCACCAGAAAATAGTTAAATACTAGCAGAACTACCTGCCATTGCTAGGGTGTGGTAGGGAAATATGAGATATACGACCGAGTTTTAGGACTTTCGGACCCAATAGGATTCCGGAGATTAACGAATAGGTTTAAGGAATTTTTGGTATAATGGGGGGCTGGAGCCCATTTTGACCTTCAATGTTTTGAAGTTGGGTACTAAAGGGTGCACTTTCCAGATTTCATTAAAACCCAACGAATGGTATAGAATTGTATAAGCCACAAATATGCATACATATGAACGTTGATGTTTATATGTAATGATAAACGTTTTTTTAATAAAAATTTATTTTAATTTTGACAATGCTCCAGTAAAGAAGAATTATTAAAATAATTTTCATTATATGACTTGCGTGAAGATTTCTAAGTGGATAAAAACTAATATAATCTCGATAGACAGAAATAGAATAACATTGTCTTATAAGATATTTTAAATTTATTTCTTATTGTTACATCTACGCGTACCCTTATACTTTTATATTTCGACTGATCAGGATGAATGTTTGTATAAAGATACCTTCGCAACTGGATTTCGCGTTGCGTCCTGAGAACTGTTGCTGAGATATTGTAACCAAACTGAAAACTCGTGAGGCATTGTGGGATAAGTAAAGCTGTAGTAAAAAAACAAACATAATTGTGTGGGCAAAGCATAAGGTTGGCAGCGGTGGGATTCGAACCCACGCCTCCGAAGAGACTGGTGCCTTAAACCAGCGCCTTAGACCGCTCGGCCACGCTACCTGCTGAAGAACTACTTTGAATTAAATGTTCGTATTTTTATTTTACGAGTAATATTTTTCACTATAAGCATCGAAAAACATTGTGATAATCTCAAGTGTTTTTCCGTGTAAAATACTGCTAAAACCAAATATTAAATACCACTTTTGATTGGGAAGAGATTTTAACTTTGTCTCATAATACACAATATGAATTATATGAAGAAAAGCCGCAGCCATGCTGCCACTAATGCCAGGATGTCACCTCTAGTGGAAGAGCAATAGTGAGTTGTGCTCGTACAAATTTAAATTATGTTACCAGATAATACTCTCCAGAAATGTCTATTTCATGTATGGAAAGTATAAGATTTTCCACAGAAATTAAGACACGTGATTTGTAATCCTACAGTTAAAGAAATCTATAATTAAAATATAAAAAGGAAGTGATTGGCAGGATATTCCCAGTTTTAGCATTTTTTTATAGAAAATATTCTAAGTGGTCACATCTGCAAAGCACTAACTCTTGCGTCGAGTACTTAAATGTGATTGTAACACAAACACCTGAGGTGATAAATTAAAAAATTTTATTATAAAGTCGATACTCTAGCAGGAAATTACATCTTAGTGACCGTGATGTGCTGAAATAGCTCCTTACTATTTACTCTATTGCTGTTTGTTAGACTTCTGCCCTGTTACAGGAAAGTAGATCTGGATACAGGCACGGCTAATATTTTGAGATTGAGTTTTTACTTGAATTAACTATATTTAAAAGTTAAATAGTACCCCACAATGACAACTTGTCTTCGACTTGTATTATTTCTGACCAGTGCATAGGACAAAATTTTGCACACAAAATTCTGAGTATGTTATAACTATATTTATATTATGAATTGACTATCCTGTTCTACACCACCTTGCTATAAATATGCTGTGGACAAGCAGTTAAAATATTCTGATAGATTGGTGTGAAACCAATTATTTCTATCACAAAATGATATATCTCTCAATCATTGATAAAATTTGTATCTAAGGGCGTTGACACTTTTTCAAATATAATACATTATTCATTATCTACTTAAGCCAGATTTTTTGTACCTAATAATTATAAGAGACTACCGAATATGACCAAATTAAATATATATCCATGTTTAAATTTCCGAGAAGACATGATAAAAAAAACAATATCGAATATAACTGCAATGTTGTAAGTCTCATATAAAGGATATTTTTAGTTATTCACTAACACAACTTTGTGTCTTCAATAAACTTACAGTTATTGCACTTGTCACCAAAATAAGAGTAACAGGTAACGCAATCACAAAATTATAACAAAGATATACAATAAACTTATAAATACACACCCACAAAATTAAACTCCCACTCTCTTATGTGTCTGGCTTAATTTTTTTTTTTTTTTAACGAATGTTAAGGGAAATTGGTGTTATAAGAATTATTTCTGAAGGGTTTTTTTTTAGCCAGGAGGGCCTGTATATATAAAAATAAGTAATTAATATTAAATAAGAATATAAGTTAACTAAACAACAGCTTTTTAAAATAATTTCGGTTACTAAAACACATATTTTCTCTTGCATTTAATTGGACACATTTTGCATTTGATGCTCGTTTTAATAATACAAACCTGTACCATTTTATTTGTAGCAAAAAATATATAGCCTCTAATCATTAAAGATGGATAATATTGCTTAATTTGGAATACTCCAGATATTTCAGTAACGAAGTATTATTGACTTGAAACTCCAAAGATTGTTAAAATTTTTCTAACTAGGTTGTTTTCTTAGACCCTCAACAATGTGATACGCTGTCATTTCCTAACACTTCAATTATTACTTACATTATTGAAATAATTATTAAACAGCGCTTCCTCGTGTTTTAGCGTTTGTGTTACGAATATATATATATATATATAATTTTATATTTATATATAGATATATTAGTTTAACAGTTTTGTCGACGCAATTTGACTGTGTTATGTGTCTCCGTCTATTCCAAGAACTTTTCGAATCCATGCAATGAGTTCTAAGAAACTTGTGGTATGTGTATCTTGAGTCACATAACACAATGTCAACATTCATTGTCGTCCACCTACAACTCCAGTGATAGATTTATTCACATCATATGACCACAACAAAAAAATACTGCCTTATATATCGTTAATATAGTTCTGTTCTATGTTGCCAACCTGGCAAATGTCACCAAGATATGAGTGGCAGGAGTGCCAACTCTAAAACCTTATATACAGGTTGTATCAGTACAGCGGTTACAAACTTTCAGAAGAGATAGAGTACACCTAGGCGATCGGGAAATCACATAGCAATGCCATTTCGAAAACGCTTTCCTGGCGCGGTAGTGACGACACAAAACACACGAAAGGAAGGACATGAACAGGGTGGGGAAACACGTTTACTTTCTTAGTACAGCACAAATCAAAGAAGGTGTTCGAAATGACAACCCCGGGCCGTGATGCAGGCCTCACATCTCGGGCGCATTGAAGATCTGACGTTGGAAAAAATACCGGGCGTGTCCCGGACTTCCCCGGCAGCTGCCACGATGCGTGCAACAAGTTCCTCAACACAGTTATCGGGAGTTTCGTACACCAGTGCCTTGACGTAACCCAAGAAGAAGAAATCAAGGGTCGTGTTCGTGTCCTTCCTTTCTTGTGTTTTGTGTCTTCACTACCGCGCCAGGAAAGCGTTTCCGAAATGGCATTGCTATGTGATTTCCTTTCGTCTAGGTGTACTCTATCTGTCCTGTATGTTTGTATCCGCTGAACTGATACATTCTGTATACTACAATAAACATTTTCTCCAATTTTTTATTAAACGATATAATCTGTGGCCACAAATGAACGCAGCCCGACCCTTTATTTCATTATTTGTTGTGGCCAAAATACTTCTCCAGATAGGGTTGTCGCAATTTAAGTATGATTATATGTATTCTTGTTAATAATTATCTGAAATAAATAATTGAATATTTTTCCATATCTGCACCGAATTTTGCATATTGGCTAATTATAATAACTTCATTGTTATTTCTACAGTGACATAACTACTTGGCCGCCGTAAATCCTCCAGTTATCGCACAAAATAACTAAGAAAGAAGAGAAAATGAAATTAATTTCAAAATTAAATTTGTCAATGAATTCACAATAATAAAGAACGCCAATCCTTCACGGACATTGCATCAATTTATTGGTATATTGTCCTCCAAGATAAATTAAATTAATGCTATAATAAACTGCTATCATAAACCAAACAGTCTCACGATTTTAGTACAACTTTCGGTATTTTCATTTATAGGATTACTGAAATAAAAATATTTTAAATTAAATAAGTAAATTATAATCTTTTTTTTGACAAATATATTAAATCCTAATACATGGAGTGAAAATTAGTTATTTTTATAAATGTATACAGCTTCCGACTAAAAGACACTTCATCCGCTGTACCATATAACGTAATATATGTAAATGCGTATATGAGGTATATAGTACAATGACATTGAAAAAATAAAACCAAGCCACGATATTTTTTTTTAATGTGTTAAATGTTTAGACTGTAATATGTAATATACCACGTATCTCTAAAACATGGGGACAAAAATTGGCAAGCAATTCCTTATGAAAATATAAGATTTAAATTTATGTACAACTTGTCCCCTACACTGATTAAGGGAGTTAGGCGCCCCCAAAATTGGAGTTTTAAAATGCAGTTACTTGAAAATATCATAAATCACTTGACATTAAGCAAAAAAATCGTTGAATGGTGTTTTGTATAAAGGATAACATACACTTCTAAAAACGTGGTTGGTAATATCATCCCCTTTCCTTTTGGAAATTTGCTATTGGCACCGTATGTTTGCAACAAACTTTGTAACCCTACGTTCTAAGCAATTTTTACAGACAACCAGAGAATCAGCACATTTAAATTAACAAAATCAGACACAAATATATCTGAACGCTCTTAGGTGAAACGTTTGCGAGATGATTAATGTTGAACATTAAAAACACGACGTGTTTTGCATACCAGGTAGGCAAACCACAATTCAGAGTAAGGCAATTTAAATGAGGATACTCTTAATTTGTTTACTGATGAGAACTGATGTTCTCAGTTTCAGCAACAACAACCAATGGGATGACTGGAATCCACGCTCCACTGTGCAGTGACGTCACCAGCCACTATACGGCGTCAACGTTCGGGCAGGAAGAGTTGGCGACACCTTAGTCTGGTATAACATGTTTCCGGGACGCTCGATAGGCCAGGCGGGCTATAGCTTTCTGAAACAATAGTCACATGTGTTNTGGAATCCACGCTCCACTGTGCAGTGACGTCACCAGCCACTATACGGCGTCAACGTTCGGGCAGGAAGAGTTGGCGACACCTTAGTCTGGTATAACATGTTTCCGGGACGCTCGATAGGCCAGGCGGACTATAGCTTTCTGAAACAATAGTCACATGTGTTACTCGAGGATGATCCTTTGTAAAGGTTTACCCACATGTGGTCCATCCTTGATTAGCCGCCGCCATATTTCAGTAAAGTAGCCAGAACCTATTTGACGAGCGGTTGTCCCACTGGTAGACGGGTCGTGAAGGACCTTCTGTCTGCCTTGCATATTCCTCTGATCTGAATCCACTGGTTCATCACATGTTAATACACCTCGAGACAATTTATACTTAAAAATAATACCTGGAAAGTAACATTACAAGAAAAGTTGTAGTAAAAAAAATTTTTATTGCAAACAGTTTACAAAAATACGCACTTATTTTTAATATAATTCTGGTTATTTTCAGGTGGTTTTAAAAGTTCAGATTCAAAAAGATTTCTGCGAGGCTTATTGTAGGTGCCGTAATGTGACGTACTTCGTTACGCGTAAGGATGTGCTGTTGACGAAATTCCGCGTAGGAAAATACGAATTATGTATGAATTTCATGAAAATATTTCAAAAAATAAGTAAATATAAGGTAAAATGCTTTCAAAAGAATTATAACTATTTTAACCAAAACAATTCATAGTCGCAAATAGGATTGGTTCAGACGTGAGGAAAGGCCCTGTAATATTAACGGAATTAGCAGTGTTTCAGGATTCAGTGGTCAGAATGGAGAAGGATGGTGATAGGTGATATGTATCGAAGAATGACAAAAGCAACCGGTATTAAATGAGTTGCAAAGTGCAAGTGCTAGCAAAATATGCAGAAAAACTTAAAATCTATTATAACACTGGTTATTGTGGAGTTTTTAAAGTATTACATTAAATAAGTTCATAGTTGAGTGATTTTAACACGCGTAATAAAAGTTGGGGAAATCAATTTGAAAGCTTTAGTTCAAACATATGTTTTACCGGCACTGAGATTAACTACCTACTTCTTCAAGTCGATGAAACTGCTTGTGAAGATATTGTCTCTTATTTTAAGCATGATCAACGACATTTTGAGTGAAATGTCTGCTCCTCTGCAAAGAAAGGGTATCTTGAAAAAGTTGAAGACTTTGTGCAATCGATGAACTGGTGTGAAGATGACGCATGTCGTCCACATAGGTACACTATCACCACCCTGGATACTGAAACTACCTACAATCTTATATTACTATGAAATTTGTCTCACATGTCCGCATCGTTGTGGGTGGATTCATTAAGCTATTTGTTAGTATTTTTGTAGTAATTTCGTCAATAGAGAGTTCTTAGCATAGCTTTGGCGACTCAAGCATAGTGTCCTTAAAGCACCTGTATATTGCGAAGGTATCTGACAGAAGGTTTGAATGGAAACTTCTTATTTTATTGAAATCGCCCTTTCATCTTAATAACCTTTGTTGTGAAAATGCATCATAACTTAAAATTCGAGCATAATCAATGCAATCAGCGAAGCTGCAATAATGTAATGAAATAAATGTAAAAGCATACAACTTATAGAGTTACTTAGGTAAGAAAATACAAATGGCAGCAGTGGGATTCGAAGACACGGCCCCCAAGAGACTGGTGCCTTGCACCAGAATCTTAGACCGCTCGGCCACGCTTTTTTTTTTTTTGTAAGTTGACTTTATTGACTAAATTGAACGATACATTTGCCGCTGGACATAGCGTGAGTGACTTTTGACGTTTCACAGAGTGAGTGTGTTTTGGCGTGTGTCGAGCTCAAGTAGACCAACTTGATATGTGCGACATGCGAACTGGAGCTCTGCTGTGGTGGAGCCGGGCCTCGAACTCCTGGCCCTCCTACTACAAGTCGGCCACCCTACCTCTGAGCTATGGTGGCAGAGCACGCTAATCACTTAATATGAAGAACATAAATCATTGAGATTCGTACACACGAAATATATTTTCCTCGTTAAATATATATTGCAGCTTCTGTGCTGGTTCAACCTTCGTACACTTAGGCAAAGTTCGATTTCCATTTTCACAGTAAGCCATATTGAGATTCCCCAATTAACATAACAGCGAAAGTATCAATACGCTCAATTTAATTAACTTGTATTTACCGATTTAACTAATTGGTTTACTTTCCTGTACTGATATCTGTGGTAAATTAGATGAGACACTCAAAGTTGTAGAAAAAATTTTCCTCCATATTTGATGGCAGTCGGTGGAAAGGTACCTCAGGTACGATGTAGCTCTATCACTTTATTTCTCTGTTAGACCTTCTATAATGAAAAGCCACTGAATATACACAGACATGACAAAAGTCATGGGATAGCAATATGCAAATATACGGATGGCAGTAGTATCGCGTACAAAATGTATAAATGGGCAGTGCATTAGTTGGGCTTTCATTTTTAGTCAAGTGATTCATGTGAAAAGGTTTCTGACGTGATTATGGCAGTACGACGGGAATTAACAGACTTTGAAAGCCGAATGGTAGTTGGAGTTAGACGCATGGGACATTCAATTTCGGAAATGCTTAGGGAATTCATCATTCCGAGATCCACAGTGTCAAGAGTGTGCCGAGAATACCAAATTTCAGGCATAACCTCCCACCATGGACAACACAGTGGCCGACCACCTGCACTTAATGGCCGAGACCAACGACGTGTGCGCAGAATGGTCAGCGTTAACAGACAAGCAACACCGCGTGAAATAACAGCAGGAATCAATGTGGGACGTACGACGGACGTGTCCGTTAGGACAGTGCGGCGAACTTTGGATGTACTGGGCTATGCCAGCAGACCGACTCGAGTGCCTTTACTAACAGCATGACATCGCCTGCAGCTCCTATCCTGGGCTCGTGACCATATCGGGTGGACCCTAAATGACTGGAAAACCGTGGATTCGTCAGATAAGTCCCGATTTCAGTTGGCAAGAGCTGATGGTAGGGTTCGAGTGTGGCGCAAACAACACGAATCCATGGACCCAAGTTGTCAACAAGGAACTGTGCAAGCTGGTGGTGGCTCCATAATGGTGTGGGCTGTTTTTACATGGAATGGACTGGGTCCTCTGGTCCAACTGAACCGATCATTGACTGGAAAGGGTTATGTTCAGCTACTTGGAGACCACTTGCAGCCATTCATGGACTTCATGTACCCAAACAACGATGGAATTTTTATGGATGACAATGCGCCATGTCACCGGGCCACAACTGTTCGCGATTGGTTTGAAGAACATTCTGGACAATTCCAGCGAATGATTTGGCCACCAAGATCGCCCGACATGAATCCCATCGAACATTTATGGGACATAATCGAGAAGTCAGTTCGTGCACAAACTCCTGCACCGGCAACACTTTCGCAATTGTGGACGTCTATAGAGGCATCATGGCTCAATTTTTCTGCCGGGGACTTCCAACGACTTGTTGAGTCCATGCCACGTCGAGTTTCTGCACTTCGCCGGACAAAAGGAGGTCCGAAACGATATTAGGAGGCATCCCATGACTTTCGTCGCCTCAGTGTATGACTTAGTGATCTTAGTTAAAATGCCGGTAATTGAGAAATAAATATAATTTCCTGTAAGAATTTTTAGAGGTACTCATATGTTGCATATAACACTAGAAGAATAGAGCAATAATTAAAAAAAAGTAAGGTATAGATACCTTATATGGCCTTACTTTTGTACAGAAAATATGGCAAGACTTGGTTGACAATTTGCTGTCATGAAATACAGAAGTTTTATTCTCTAGGAAACATTTTCTTTTGTAAATTATGTAAACTGAAAGTTTTGTCAATTAGTTTTGAATGCACTAAATAAGAACTGGCAGCCTGCCAATTTGGAATTGAAATGTTTTTACTGCTCCAGAGATAAAATATACTTCTCAAAATATTACACGACCAACATTTAAAAATATANCATTTTCTTTTGTAAATTATGTAGACTGAAAGTTTTGTCAATTAGTTTTGAATGCACTAAATAAGAACTGGCAGCCTGCCAATTTGTAATTGAAATGTTTTTACTGCTCCAGAGATAAAATATACTTCTCAAAATATTACACGACCAACATTTAAAAATATANACTGGCAGCCCGCCAATTTGGAATTAAAATGTTTTTACTGCTCCAGAGATAAAATATACTTCTCAAAATATTACACACCAACATTTAAAAATATATACCTTAACCACATAAAATCCCTTAAGTCACGCTGTGTGCTGTATGTTAGACTGTTTGGTATCGTTCCAGTAATTTTTATAAGATGTTTAATATTTCACGGCAAGCTAACTTACAAAGTGACTTACAAAATAGATGTAATTAATTTTATTTCATAAGTACAATAGATATGGCGAGCATATCTACCTAGTATTGTTGAAAAGCATCTAACGGTGCTATAGTTATGACATATAATAGAAAATATTTACGAAGCCATAATTTTAAAAATACAAATAGGTGACCTAACATAGCTCTCATACTTGTATGCCAGATACGGAGAAAATCAGTTAAGTAATTCTCGTGATATAATTAGAGAGATTTTTTATGTAGCCCTATTTTCCAAAATTTCAGACTAAGAAGTACATAAGTTTCTGAATTCATTGCTAACATTAAACTGACAAAATTCCCATTTTGTCTCGAATAGGATCATTAATTCGTGGAATATGGAAAATGACACAGAAATTGAAAAGGCCGCCGTAATGAAAATAAGCACTCGACACGGTCGAAAACTATAAGAGTTAGGTTTTCTTACCGATTACCACAAATTGGAGATAAATAAATGTGTGTGGCTGATCAAAAATGTTTGGAAACATAAANAGGTTTTCTTACCGATTACCACAAATTGGAGATAAATAAATGTGTGTGGCTGATCAAAAATGTTTGGAAACATAAAACCATGCATACGCCACCACACACGCACGCAAACAAACAGGTTATTGATATCGTAAGCCTGACACGTCTTTCGAAAGTAGGCTAAAAATGGGAACTTCGAGTTGATTAGAGGAACTGAGTTTGAGAAAGCATTATGTGCAGACAATGTGCATCTTCACACATTGTCAAAATGCATAATGCCGGGAAATGCACAATTAAGATCGATGTAACAAGATCAAGGAGGATTCCAGTATGTCTTTCTCGAGGATACCAGGAATGAAAAAAAAGAATCAGAACTTTGTCATATGAATTTATTTACGGGTACTGTGATTCACGCCTCTTAAACTGCCTAATAATGGACGCCACAAAAGCATAATATAAAAATGATTTCGTTAAAATAGTTAATCTATTGGTACAGGTCAGCAATATTAATTTTCGTTTGTGTGTTAACAAATGGAATTTGATGAAAATGTGACTTCTTTTAAGCATAACCAGTTACAAATCCTAGGAGAGAAAGTGTTTATCTTCACAAGAAGAATTATCTTAGAAAGAGATGTTGAGTTTGTACAAACAGTGGCTGGCAATATGTCGATGTGTGTCGCACGCAGCTGCAATCAGAATCTTGCCGCTATTGACGAAAATAATTCGCCATTGCCTACGAGAGTTTATTAATCTGCTATTCGTCTCGCATACTGTTAGTGTCGTGGCTATATCTTGACGAGCTCCACGCTAGAAGTTTGTAGTTTTGTCTGCTACAGTTCTTGCTGTCATATAAAGAAATGACCTTGCAACTTGTCTCATTACGAGACTTTATAAAGATTAAGAGTAAAAATTCCTTGATCAGATTAATCTACTCATACGTCGTAGTAGTAGAAAAAAAAAGTAAATTCCCAAATGTGCTTTGTAGCCAATAAAAGATACAACAAAGAAATTAAACTAAGGTTTGCAAACAACGAACTCTATTGGACCTAAAATCAAAATAACTGTGTGGCAGCGGTGGGATTCGAACCCACACCTCCGAAGAACCTGGTGCCTTAAACCAGCGCCTTAGACCGCTCGGCCACGCTACCCTATTATTGAAATGTCTCTACGTTTAACACATAATAGTATGAATATCATTAGCTCACAGTTAATTCATTACAATAAGCTTTATGGTCCCTGTGATAATCACGATAGAGAATCTATATATAACATTGTAAATAAAATAACTTTGTTCGTCTTTCATGGATTAGAGGATACCAAGCTATGTTGGAAAATCAAGTTAATTATGTGTCTTACGGCTGAATGTATATTATTATAAGGTCTAACAAGACACTGCTTTCGCTCATTAGTTCATTACACTTATTTTTAAACTACAAATATATTATGCGCTGTAAATAACACAAATATGTTTTTAATAACTGGACCGACCATTTCTGACCAGTATAAACAGTTTATAAGTACTGTTTCAATTCCAAGAAAAGAAATTAAAATGAATTTGTTTATGAATTTAAACTGTGTCAGACTATTTTATATATTAAATTAGATAACAGTACTGTCAACGCCTCTGCATTTAATAACGAAAATCAATATTTACTTATACTTTTCCCAAATTTGAAATGAAACGTTTAAGGACTGGATTACTGTAATTTACGTCTGTATTGAATACTTTCTTTTACGGTATAAAAATGTAAAAATTTTATATTTATAATAATTCAGTGTACAGCAAATAAAAAATTTAATCTGATTACGTTTTAATGTTTTTTGCGATACATCTGAAAGCCTAGATTTAGGGTGCCGATGTGCTATACAATTTCTTGCCTTAGAGACANTAATGTTTTTTGCGATACATCTGAAAGCCTAGATTTAGGGTGCCGATGTGCTATACAATTTCTTGCCTTAGAGACAAGACAATTTCAAATATCTTGAACGATTCTTGGTTTCGGCATTACAGTAACTAAATGGTCAGAAATTATTCCCTGGACGTATGTCGAAAAGCTGCACCATTGCAAAGTGTAGCTAAATTACATGAACCAAAATAATTAGTAAATGTGCCAGGAAATATACTTATAGCATGCTTGAAAGACTGTAGTTCACTTAATTAACATTGAATCAAACTGATACTAAATCAGAGACAATTATTACAAAGGAAATGAGGTGCCTTAACAATTTCTTTAATTGTTTGTGTATCGTTTGTAATTGCTGGTATTGCGATAATTATGTGAAAGACTGTCAGTAAGATNCAATTTCTTTAATTGTTTGTGTATCGTTTGTAATTGCTGGTATTGCGATAATTATGTGAAAGACTGTCAGTAAGATTACAATTACAGATATTAATAAAACGTATCCTTCTCCGCAACGTTGCTCATTTACAAATACATTACGTAAGCTAAGCTGCTATTTGGAGTAACTTCACATTTTGGCACAGTATTTCACGAACTTCTCAAACTTATCTTGGAGTTGTATAAGGTCAGATTTCTGGAAAATTGTCTAAATGCCTTAGAATCTTGCAAAATCAAAAATCAAATTATCTCTGAAACTAAATCCTTGATCCTAAACGCCAATTCGAATATTAATTTTTATTAATCAAGACCATAAGGCTGTAAAACATAAAAAAAAATTAATATCTTTCGACCAATATTTAATTTGAAAATTATCGTTATTTCAAACTTTACTAACACCGGAAAACATCCGTGTAGACCATTTGGAACNATTCATATCTTTCGAACAATATTTAATTTGAAAATTATCGTTATTTCAAACTTTACTAACACCGGAAAACATCCGTGTAGACCATTTGGAACATGGGCTGAGAACTAAAAGTTGGAATGACGGGAAATATAATTCTGAATAAAAATGTTTTCAAATTACAAAATCTATTGGAAATCCAATTAATATTAGTAGAGTTATCCCGCCTGGCACAAGAGCCGACTACTTGGCAGCGATTGCACGAATGTTCTCGGTACATAGCCTTCAGTGGCGCGACTAGAGGTGAGAAGAATC
The DNA here is from genome assembly GCA_002778355.1 of Clitarchus hookeri. Lineage (NCBI taxonomy): Eukaryota > Metazoa > Arthropoda > Insecta > Phasmatodea > Phasmatidae > Clitarchus > Clitarchus hookeri. Next base: position 23,158 of record NQII01007850.1, on the reverse strand, counting down.
TCCTGGTACACATCACCTAAGCTATAAAAGCCGCGGCGTGTCTGGGTGTCGGCAGTCTTGAATGACCAGTAGTGCCGAGTACGTGAAACGTGGTGGAATAGGAAGACGATGGGCGACGTCATGATAACCAGCGAGTGTATAGCCTGTTCGCGGTTTCTTCGCACTTTTTTTTACCAAACCTGTAAAAAAAAATCACCCCATGTATGACGTGTTTCGTTGTTTCCTAAATATGCCACGTATCACAAGCGCTTTATGATTGTGATAACATAGAACTGTCTTATTATTGGTTAGATTGAATCTTACTAATATTTTATTTACAAACTATAATACTTCATTTTTAATTTTTATGAATAAGAACCTAGACAAAATAGGTGTGTTGGTAATGCCTAGTAAGAAATAGTTCTTATGCAAAATAGTATTACACTGAGTGCGCACGAATGTGGTGCGTTTTCGCTTTGGTGTAATTTTCTAAACTTGGTTAATCTTTGTTTGCATGAAGCGGAGGGATATTCTGGAAGTAGACTTATAGCAGGGCTTCAGAAGTGTTGGATGGACTATAATGTGCGACTATCGGAAGAGAAGGTACTGGCATTGACTGGCTGGATTGTAGGATAGTGGGAATTCGTGTGTGACGGACATTTGGGTGATGTCAATGTATGCCAGCGAGTATTCTCATCGTATGTTCTTAATTAAAGAGCGATGATTAAATTTCTGTAGGTAGTATTAACTCAGTGATATAATTGTGTGTAACACAACAGTTTTATTCACAGATAAAAATAAAAAAGTTAATATAGGTTGTTCGCGGTAAAGTGAGGTCATCTCAAGGTCGTTTGTGAAACTTCATAATTTCAGCTTTTTTGTATCCTTTCGCTAATTGTTAAAATATAAATGTCCATGTGACTGATAAACACAATGTTTACATAAAAAATTATACTCGTATTGGAATGGCATGTAAATGGCTCAGTGAAGCTCAACAAACCACTCGGCAAGTTATATTGATTCTGCCTATCACAGGCCACTCTTACATTCCACCAGATAGAATGTTTGGTGGTATTGAGAAATAATTGAACAAACTTGCCGCAGTAGGGCTTCCTGATGAATATTCCAGCATATTTGGTATTCATGGAACCTTGCCCACTCTAGAGAACATTATCAATTTCACGACTGGAAGAAAGCTGTATCTCGTGTGATAATACCGACACATTCATGGCATTTCAGATTTTCTCAGCGTAACAGATTTATCTTGACGAGATAAAGTAAGAATCCAGAATATATTCTTATAGCCAATAAAAGATACAGCAAAGAAATTAAACAAAGATATGCAACCAAAGAACTGAATTGGATCTAAAAGCAAAACAACCGTGTGGCAACGGTGGGATTCGAACCCACGCCTCCGAAGAGACTGGTGCCTTAAACCAGCGCCTTAGACCACTCGGCCACTCTACCCTACTAAATTTGTATTTTTACGTTTAAGTTATAATATTATGACTAACATAAACATACAGTTAATTCTTTACAACAAGCTTTACGGGTCCCTGTGATAATCACGAGAGTCGACCTTTGTAGAACATTGTAAAGAAAAGCTTTGTTCGTCTTTCATGTATTGGAGGATACCAAGCTATGTTGGAAGATCAAGATAATGATGTTTCTTACGACTGAATGTATATTATTATAAGATCAAACAAGACACCGATGTCGCTTATTAGATCATTACACTTCGCTTTAAACTACAAGTATTTTATGTGCAATTTTTATTTGCACCTCTGCAGCTGTCCGCGAACAAACGAACCGTAGTAACACCTGCCATATCTGTGGTCGACGATATATTGAATACAGCAGAGGTAATCAGTTTGAAAACGCTTGGAAACTCATACCATAAATAAATGAATGTGTTTCTTTGGTTTTGTGGAGATTTTGAGGTTCCGTTTCGACTATAGTAACTAGTTTTATCATGAAGTTTCGGTAAGATCAGGTTTTTTTTGGCGGTCTAATAAAAATATAATTTCACCTTCTTTTTCTGCTCTGAGTAGATAATAACATGAAATTCCTCGTAGCTTACGGGCACTCTTTGCTATGATAAACTCATTCCCTTCTTTGGATTTCCCACCAAACCGAGATGCTGCTTTTATTTGAAAATTAATCTCTTGGAATTATAAGCTGGTGTTTTAACACTTATGTAGAAATCCTTAACAAAAATTTTTCTGGAAAATGTGTACTTTACTCTAAGGTTGCAATTGCTACTCAAGGATCGCCAGAGTTTCATGATGCTGAGTCTGCCACGAAGATAAAATCTTTTGGAATTCTTCGACCTGCAGTAATGAGAGTATACAGCATTCAATGACTGTATGTAGGTCTTCACCAAGTTTCTTTTTGCAGTGTATTTATGTGAACGTGTATCACTAGCTCTATTTTCAATAGGAAATATCCCTGTTCACGTAAGAACATTTTTGTTAACCGTTTGACCCTTTCTTTTCCTATGTCAAGAACATGCACAAAATAGTTCTGAAAAACCCTTAACATAGTTGTAACTTTTTTCTGATTGGAAATGAGGGATAAAATGCTTCGTACGGGCTTGTTTGTTTTTGTACTTCTTACCTTCTGGACGAATTTTTTGTCATTTCAGCGTTTCACCAGGACAGCCTTTCATTAATATAACCTAGTTATTGAAACCTTCGAGGATAACTTGAGAAACACACAAACTTTAATTTAGAAGGGACAGGACAAAGCACATTTTGTATAGTTTTCTGTATGATGGCTGCCACTACATGAGGTCAGGACAAAGTGATTTCTAGAACAAATAAAACGAATGTGGACAAAGTGTTATATGGAAATGAAACATTTGTGGACAAAATGATTTGTGTAACTGTATCGAGATTTTGAGATACATTTAGTAAGAGACAACATGTATATAGGAACAGTTCGGGTGTGAAACATTTAAGAACTTAACTCAAACTATACTAACATGACTTTAGATCTTTTTTTTTTTTTCCATTTTCGGACATAGTGGTGTTTGGAATTGGTCGGCTCGGTTACCGTGATACTCACGGTTAAGTTAATNTTTTTTTCCATTTTCGGACATAGTGGTGTTTGGAATTGGTCGGCTCGGTTACCGTGATACTCACGGTTAAGTTAATAGAGAACTACGATAAGTACTTCCATGTCTTACAAATCGTAAAGTTTAAAATGTTTGTCATCTGTAATTCAGTTCATTTTCGCTGTGTTTTAATAAGAATAAAACTAGGCGTGATTGTAAAGCATGTTACCGACCCTTTCATATCATCACCTGGCTGACGCAACGTCCAAGTTAGCTGGTTCATGGGTTGTTTGGGTCCACACTCGTGTGTCGACAAAACGACGGTTTACGACCAACGTGATTTTAAATGTTCATTTGTAATCTCTGAAATAGAGTACTCATTAAAGTAATAAACAAAACATTTTTATACGTGTGTTGAAAGAAATTGTCCAGCGTGTTATGTTGCTTTTAGCTGTATTGACATGTAGTTTCCTGTCCCAGAAATTCTTGAAATTTCACACATTATGCCGACCTGGAAAATGTGCTTAAATCAACTAAAGTCTTTATAAATTTTAAACCTCGAATAAACTTGAAGAAACTTAGGATGAGTGTGTTCTGTTATATTTTCGATATCTGTTGTAATTCTGGAAGCTTAAATAAAAAAGTGTGTTATTTAGTATTTAGGCGGTTCCAAATATAGATCGTAGAGTTAATATCTCGGCACGTATGGTTTCCCGTTTTGAAACAATAACGGCATAAAAATGTTTCATGCAGCACTTGAATTATTATTTTTTTGTGTTAAGAATATGTTAAATCAATATTAGGATGTATGTTCAAACAGTTAAATTTTTATAAGCCGATATATCAAACAATAAGTACTAACATCCACCACTAAGGTAAGTAATTTGAGGCAAAATTAGATTCTACCTTTGATATGTGTATGCAGTTTTATGAAATACATTTTCATATGCAAGGTATTGTGTTTTTAGTATTTATGTGAAGTTACGTTCATATCTGTGATGGCATTTTAAATTTTAAAAGCTAAAAGTAATTTTTTTTCGTAAGCAAAGTGGTATGAATATACATGCTGAGTATAAAAGAATACACCAAATTGAATACCTCTAATATGAATCCAACCAACGTATAACCTTGATTAACCAATCAAATGAACCATGTAACCGTGAAGTTTGTTTACCATACATTCATAAATGTTATGTGACCAACATGAGTGGCCCGAATTCCACCTACGCTCTTATCAGACGTCCGGTGTTACGGTTTGGATGGCGTTCGTAACGCTCGGTTTGAGGTGTTGAGGGGGAAGCGAGCTCGCATTCGACACGTCAATGTGAAGGGGACGGTCTGGTGCTTCCTTTGTGTGACCAGAACGAGGTAGACGATGCCCTCATGTCTAAGTTTGTTTTTAGCTATGAAGCGACGTTCCACACTAATCGTAAGGTGAACCGGCACAACGTGCGGATATGGGGTCAGGAACTTCCACATGAAACCACCGAACACGAGCGCGCTTCCCCCAAAGTGAACGTGTTTTGCGCTGTATCCAAACACACTGTTTTCGGCCCTTTCTTTTTCACGAGCACGCTGTTACTGGAATTCCTTACTTGGACATGCTTACAGAGTGGTTGTTTCCTCATTAAGAATAGGCAGCAGTAGGATGGTGCGCCATCCCATTGGCACCTAGCTGTCCGCAGATACCTAGAACAAGACATTGCCGCAACGATGGATTGGGCGAGGAGCGGCTGGTGACCAGACTCTTCATCACTGGCCCCCAAGAAACCCGTATAATACACAGTGCGATTTTTTCTATGAGTGTACATAAAGGATCAAGTGTTTCGTCCACCACTGCCGGCTAACATTGACGACCTCAAAACGAGAATAACGGATGCCATCCAAACCGTAACACCGGACATGCTGACAAGAGTGTGAAACGAGTTTGATTACCGCGTAGATGTCGTTCGGGCCGCTATCGGTGGACACATTGAACATTTATGAAGATAAGGTAAACAAACTTCACAGTTCCACGGTTTGTTTGATTCGTCAACCAGGGTTGTAGTTGGTTTGGTTTTGATATTATAGACCTTCAAAATTGGGGTATTCTTTTATACTCATACTGTAGAAACGTTGGTTTTGTTTACTTTAAATCTGCGTCACTGGACTAATTTTCACGAAACTTGCATCAAGTGACACACATTACTGTGGAAGTATGTTACGCTGTAAATATTTGGACCAATTCTGTTAAGCCATTGTATTTCTTGACAGTGGTTTTCGTTGTTCGTAACGTAACAGCAACGCCCGCCACTTGCTCGTGCATAGTCTTGTATTAAAATATTGATTTTTGAGGTGTTTACGCAATACAATTACACTCGTAAATGGCGTGAAAGATAATTGTTATGTCATTAGTAGATAGAAAATGCCGATTTGGGCGCAACCCCCTTTTAAATGCCAATAGGTTAAAAGTAACCATACAATTCAACCGCCTTTTAAATGCCAATAGGTTAAAAGTAACCATACATTTTCAACCCGCATTTAAATTCCAATAGGTTGAAATGAACCATAAATTTTCAACCACCTTTTAAATGCTAACAACCCCCTTTTAAATGCCAATAGGTTAAAAGTAACCTTAAATTTTCAACCACCTTTTAAATGCTAACAACCCCCTTTTAAATTCCAATAGGTTAAAAACAACCATACATTTTCAACACGCATTTAAATTCCAATAGGATGAAAACAACCATACCTTATGAGAATGCTGATAAGTTGCGTTCGTGAAATAAAAAAAAATAAATAAAAAAATACATATTATAAATGAATATGAATTCAGATGAAAATATACTGATGTCTAATTATACGAAGACGACCACGGCAATGAAAAAGGCTAATGCAACTGGTAATGTTTGGAACGAATATAAATTTAAGCGTGATGTTTTTATGAAAAGAAGCAAGAAGAATCCTCAACAACCATTTGTCAAGTGTGGGGATTGTAACCACTATTACAAACCATCTCTAATAAAAAGTCATTTGAGAAGTAGATTGCACAAAGGTCTTGCACCCGTGCAAGAACCTACAAATGCATGGGAAATTTTTAAAATACCGCAAAGGCTTATATCAAGACAGAAGTTACCAAGAGATAAGCAAGTTCGATGTGAGGCTTGTAACCACTATTACAAACCATCTCTCATAAAAAGTCACTTGAGGAGCAAAGTACACAAATACACACTCATATTCAGTGTAGAAGAAACTGAAATAGCATTTAAAAGTAGGATCAAGACCTATGCTGTAAAGAATGTGAATGCATACAAAGACCCGAATCGTTTTCTAAACGATATAAAAGGAGCTGTCACCAACATAATTAATAAACATTTAAAGTTAGTGGACCTCAAAGTGAACATGAAACTTTTCGCGGAGTACAAAAGAGGAACTGGTGACAATATCGAATATGTAGAAAGCTCTTTTAAAACCAAGAACGAAATTATACTTAAATCAACTAATCTAGAAAAATATTATACCGATAGCACACTAAAAATCATAGCTGAGATGGGTGCATTTGAAGCAAAGGGCTCTCAGTGGGTGCTCAATAGGATATTCAAACTAGAGGTGCGAATAAATAAATATGTTCCACTTAAGGGCAGCTCTTATGTTGATCTTCCAGAAAAAATCAAGGCCAAGCAAGCAGTAATTAATGTAAAGAACAGTGATCAAAAATGCTTTTTGTGGTCTATTCTATCCGCACTACATCCAGCACAAAAGGATCCCCAACGAGTGACTAAGTATTTGGATCATGAACATGAGTTTGACGAAGCACTTAAGGGTCTGGAATTTCCTATGAAATTAGATAGCATACCAACCTTTGAGAAAAGGAGCGGGTTATCAATTAATGTATATGCATATGAAGAAAAAGAAAACAAGGACAACAAGGAATATATAATCTATCCACTAAAAATAACAAAAAATAAGGCGGATAAGCATATTAACCTACTCTATATCAAAGCTGAAAAGAATGACCACTACTGCTGGATAAAAAGTTTTTCGAGACTTATTTCGTCACAGGTGACAAGAAATGGTCATAAAATATACATATGTGATAGATGCTTGCAACGCTTCTACTCTGAAAGCAAGCTAAATGTTCACGAAGAAGACTGTCGAGATCATGATGGAGTTAGAGTCGAACTTCCACATAAAGGAAATAACATACTAAGATTCAAGAACAAAAATCATTCTTTGAGAGTCCCTTTTGTGATATATGCCGATTTTGAGTGTTTGTTAACTAAAATTGAAACTTGCCAACCAAACCCCGACGACTCCTACACGAAGCCGTACCAAAAACACGAGCCTATTAGTTTCAGTTACTATATAAAATATGAACATGAATACTATAAGGCACCAGTAACTTACGAAGGATCTGATGCATCTAGGGTATTCGTCAAGATGTTAATGGAGGAAGCAAGGGCAATAGGAAATGTCTACAAAAATGAAAAGCCAATGATTCCCTTGACCAAGAAAGAACAAATTGGTTATGATACAGCCACCCATTGTCATATATGTGAAAAGACTTTGGATGGAGACTCTGTGAGAGACCATGACCACCTTACAGGTAAATTTAGAGGAGCCGCACACAAAGATTGTAACTTATCCTATAGAAATCCATGTTTTGTTCCTGTGTTTATACACAATCTATCTGGATATGACACACATTTATTTGTAAAGGAGCTGGGCATCGATGAAAATACAATTGACCTAATTCCCAACAATGAGGAAAAATATATTTCTTTCACTAAACATGTATGTGAGGGCGTAAATATAAGATTTATTGATTCATTAAAATTTATGGCCAGCAGCATCGATAAGCTTGCTAGCAATCTTTCCAGAAGTCAATTTCGGGAAATGAGTAAGCATTTTTCCAATGAACTTCTAGATCTTGTTATAAGGAAAGGTGTTTACCCCTATGACTACATGGATAGTGTTGAAAAATTTAGTGAGACAACACTGCCTAATAAGAATGCATTTTACAACAAACTCAACAAATGTGATATTTCAGATGAGGACTACGAGTTTGCAATAAAGGTGTGGGAATCTTTCAACATCAAATCCTTAGGAGAGTATACTCAGTTGTATAACAAAACAGATGTATTGATATTGGCTGATATTATAGAAAACTTTAGAGATGTATGTCTCAAGACATATAAGCTAGATCCTGCATGGTATTTCACAGCACCAGGGCTAGCTTGGGATGCAATGCTCAAACATACTAAAACAGAATTACAACTACTAACGGATTACAACATGATTTTGATGATTGAAAAAGGCATTCGTGGTGGAATATCACAATGTTGCAAGAGGTATGCCAAAGCAAATAATAAATACATGAATGATTATGATGGCACAGTTGAAGCTTCTTATCTGGCATACCTGGATGCCAATAACTTATATGGATGGGCTATGAGTCAGTATTTACCTTACGGCGGTTTTAAGTGGAGAAATACAAAAATAGATGTGACAAAAATTCGAGATGATGCCACAAAAGGCTATATATTGGAAGTTGATTTGGAGTATCCGCATGAACTACACGACCTCCACAAAGATCTACCACTGGCTCCAGAGAACAGAATACCTGAAGGTTCGAAAATGCCTAAATTATTAACTACCCTATATGACAAAGAAAGATATGTACTGCACTACGTAAATCTTAAGCAATATCTGTCCCTCGGAATGAAGTTGAAGAAGATCCATAGAGTTCTGGAGTTTGACCAATCAGACTGGCTCAAGTCCTATATTGATCTAAACACAAATATGCGAACGAAGGCATCTAATGATTTTGAAAAAGACTTCTATAAACTAATGAACAACTCTGTATTCGGCAAAACAATGGAGAACATTAGAAACAGAGTGGATATACGGTTGTGCACAAGCAGCAAGCAAGTGGATAAATTAGTGGCTAAACCAAATTTTAAAGATAGAACAATATTTACTGACTCATTGGTCGCAGTTCACATGAATAAAACAAAGCTGTGTTTTAACAAGCCCATTTATGTTGGAATGAGCATACTTGACTTGTCGAAGACCTTAATGTACGATTTTCACTATAATGTGATGAAACCAAAGTATGGGGGAAATATTGAACTGTGCTATCAAGATACTGACTCATACATATATTGTATAAAAACACCAGACTTCTACAGTGACATGAAAGAAATGATCGACCATTTTGATACAAGTGATTATCCAAAAAATAATAGATATAACATGCCTCAAATAAATAAGAAAATTATAGGCAAAATGAAAGATGAATGTAATGGGAAAATAATGGAAGAATTTATTGGTTTAAGAGCCAAAATGTATGCCTTAAATGTGGAAGGTGATGTAAAGAAAAGAGCAAAGGGTGTGAAAAATACTGTAGTCAGGAATGAGATAAGTTTTGATGACTACAAAAAGTGCTTGTTTGGAAAAGAAGTGGTGTACAAAAGTATGAATCTCATAAGATCTAATAAACATGAACTGTTTACAATAGAGTTGAGAAAAAAAGCATTAAGTTCCGATGATGACAAAAGATTTATTCTTAAAGATGGTATTAATACACTACCATGGGGGCACTACAAAATTGAAAAGGAGTGAGACTATGAAATATATATACGATCACCACCTTCATAATGTTTGTCAGACTGCATGGACTGACGCTGTATTTATGTATCTCATTAATATTTTGTTTTTAATTATTGAATCTTTAAAATAAAAGTTTTTAATGGGAAATGACCCATTAAAAATTAATAACCATACATGTTTGCGCACTAGTTAGCTTCAGTGATTCTTTCACTTTTAACATCATAAATTAGGTTTCTTTGGCTTATTAGCACCACATTGCAAATAGTTGTAGCTTCGATTGGCTTATTAAAATCAACTGTAAGTTTCAGATTAGTTCTATCCTTTACAATAGAGGTTTTTCTGTAAGAACAATCAATAATATACAATGGTCTCCTAGAAACAAAAGCATCAGGGTTATAATATAGTTCATTGTTACGGTAAGGAGTATCTAGCTTAGTCTTTGAATTTCTAAAATCATTGTAGGCAATGTACATCTTATCGAAAATTTTATCCTCGATATCCAGGTTCCAATTCTCTTTAGGGAACACTTCATTCCTTCCATTCTTAATAGAAATATTTTTAACATGACTATGGTCAAAAATTGAACCATGTTTGTCTTGATCAGCATTTTCTTTTCTGTTTAGCTGAAAGCCAACAATGACAAAGTCAGGCATATCGAATTGGATTGAGTTGAACTGATCCTTTATATCAAACTGGAATGAGTTTGCACCAGTAGGTACAGGTTTTTCAAGACATTGCCAATAATTGAAACCGATGGGAATTTTGTGTTGTTTGTATAGTTTTGCTTTAATATCGTCTCCATAATTAGGCTCGTATTCAACAATTGGCCACAGGATTTCCATTTTCTCAATAACAATTTTACCAGCATCTGGAATAATATCAGCAGCTCCTGCTTGTGTTTTAGGCCTTCTGTAAATAGAAACATCATCATGAGAATTTCGAATGAATGTAATCTTGTACCCGCCTTTCCAGAATATTTCATTACAATCCCTCATAAACCCAAACAAATATCTTAATGGATAGACAAGTTCATTATATCCATCTGCCTTAAAATATTTGCCTTTTTCTACCCCTGCTAGTTGCAAGTACGATGATTCCGATTCTGAGCTAAGCAATGCATGCATCATAGTCGAAGTGATGCCAGGATTGTCAATACTTTCAATTATATTGCCATGCTTAGAGATCTCTACTCTTGAGAACTGGAATGGGAAGAAATTCTCACAAAGGTCAATAGTTGAAGTTTTTTCATAACCCGCATTTGTATCTCTTTTAGTTAGCTTATACTGTTGGTACACATAAGCCTCATTCGGATGTGTAAATGCATCGCCAACAGGAATATCAAACTCAATGCGCTTGTTGTATTCATTTAAATTGTTTTTTGTCTGGTCGTTTGGTGGAAACGACTGACGTTCATAGCTTTCAATTTTTTGTATACTCATTTATTATATAGAAAAAAAATTTAGTTTTTTTAAACAACTACACTTCCCTTATCAACCCAAGAATTATGACTACTATCAAAACCCAACCATTTAACAAGCAGCTTATTTCCTTTCCTTTGTAAAACTTTCTCTACTAAGTAGTCTTGATCATACTGGGTCTTAAGCAGCTCTGGTTCATAAAATATACCCTTGATGGACTCACTTTTCAAATCTTTTATTCTGTATGTTATGGGGTGCGTGTACAATACTTCACATACCTTAAATACTTCAGTGGACCAGTTTGGTGTATACCCCTTTTCAAACAGGCCTTTACTTTTACTTATACGGACTTTATCTCCTATAGCAAACCGTGCTTTAGCCATTTTTCTTTCTCCACCATACATGTTGATTAGAATAGACCTTTCATTCTTAGCACTTACATTGGCAGGTTTCATCCTGATTGTGCTGTGAACAGTGTTGTTGTATTCACTTATTAATTTAGGCAATATATCCACCCATTTATAGCTTCCCTGCACAGTAAATATCTTCCACATTTTCTCCTTCAATGTTCTATTAAATCTTTCTACGACACTGGCTTTCTTTCCGCTGTATGTTGAATAGTGTGTTATGTTGTTATTGACCATTAACGTCTTAAATGATTTATTGTAAAATTCTTTCCCTTCGTCTGTTTGTAAATGCATAGGACTGCGGCCATTCAAAATAGTTTTAAATGCTAAAGTAACATTTTCACCTGTTTTATCTTTGACAGGTATTGTCCATGCATACTTGGAAAAAACATCAATCACGGTCAGCATATACTTAAACCCCTTGTTAAGACTGTGTATACCTTTTAATGATCCAGAGTCCATCTCAACCAAGTCAGCCTGCCAGAGATCGTCGATGCCGAAAGATAGAACAGCCCTCCTGGGGAAATTTTTTCGCATTGGTTTATGAATTTCATTTGCAATATCGTCTTTTATACTCCGACCAGTGAACATTGACTTATTGGTACCACAACATCTACAAACACATTTAATTCTTGCATTATTTTTAAGTTCATATGAAACCTTATCACTTAGTGTATGCTTCCTACACTTGAGACAGTACACATTTAAGTTATCAATATTCATTTTATATATACATATAATAAATGATTACCGAAGAACAAGCTAAAATGAATATTGAGAGAAGAAAACAACTAATTGAAAAGTTTAAGGCCTTCCGGAAACTACATAAAGACGAGTATGATAAAAATAAAAGACAGGAACAACCTTTGATAGATGCGATAAAGGACTTGGGACAAAAAGTTGAGCACGTAACAAACGAGAATAAGAACCTAATAAAGGAACTTGTTCCATTTGCTGTAAAGAATTTGGACTACCCACGAACGCCTACGGAAACTTCATTTGAGAGGAATCTGTTTGGTAAAGCAGACACCGATGACGATGGCGTTGAACGCTATGACGATGCCGTTGAACGCTATGACGATGGCGTTGAGGCGTTGGAGCATTTGAAAAACGATATTGTACCGTTAACTAACTATAGAACAACATTTATTGGAGAGAAAGTGACTGAATTCTTAAATAACTGTGATGACCATGTTTTTGGACTAAGGCCTGATGGAAGCAAAAGGTATATTGGCGATAGTGAAGTAATATTCAACAATGACCGACTTACTGTAAAAGATCGAACATACATTGGAACTGATGGTTTGCTGAAACTGCTAACTCGTAAGGATGTATCAGAAAGTGACTACACTGCAACTGACTATGAAAACTATAGTCATATCCTAACAGATACAAATGCAGTTTTTCAAAAGAATGACCCCAACTCGGGAACACCAAAATCAAGCAAGGGCGATAAATGGAAAACTATCGTTAGACCAGTGTACGATATGATAAAGAAAAACCGCAACTCTCCTCGTACAGGAACAGGTATAAAGATGTATACAGGCAATCCCAAAGAATATATCCATCCCAAAGATGGATGATGTTAGGAAGCTCATTGATAGGCTTCTCGTTATTTATGGCCAAGAGAATGCTGGAAATGATAACTATTACAATGAGAAGGTCGGAATAAAGGATATGCTCAACAGCAAGTTTAGTGACTTTGTTGTGAGTAATCCAAAAGGTATACCATACCTGATACGAATGTTGAACATATTACCCCCTTCTTTCTGGGAGTCGGAGCATCATGGAAAAGGATTACTCAATGACATAATAAACTCTATGCCTTTTGAGTTGCACCCCCCAGGGTATAAATTCCTAGGCCCAGGTACCAGACTAAAAGAGAGACTTGAGAGAGGTGATAAACCTGTTAATCCATTAGATGAAGCTGCAATGGAGCATGATATAGCTTATCATCACCATAAAGATCTAGCTGAAAGACACGTAGCTGATAAGGAACTAGAAAAAAAGGCATTCAAAAGATTGTTAAGTCCAGATGCTGATCTCAATGAGAGATTGTGGGCTGGTGTTACTGGATCTGCAATGCATATTAAACGTAAACTGGGCTGGGGAATATAAATAAAATTTTTAAATATTAGGTATAATAAATGAAAGTAAAAAACATCGCATTTCAAGTTTCTAGCGAGGAGCTGGAGGGTTTGAATATTGATTCTTTCCTGACGAAAGACCAACTGGAACGCAAAAACAAGAAATTGAAGGAAGGCAAAAGTATGACTATCACAATCTCAACTCCACAACTTAAGAAAATGTCTAAGGAAATGAAGGCTGGAAATGGTTTGACATCTCACAAGGGTGGATTTTTACCTTTGATTTTTGCAGCATTGGGAGCTCTAGGGGCATTGGCAGGAGGTGCTTCATCTATCGCTACATCAGTAATTAATGCTAAGAAGAGAGACCAGGAATTGGAAGAACAAAATAGACATAATTTAGCCATGGAAAAACAAGGTAAGGGCGTGAAGAATGCCAAAAAAAAGAAGTAACTCCACTCAGTAACTTTGATATTGATATAATGGTTAAAAAATTAAACATTAAAAATTTTCGAGGTGTATTTATGATTGATAAGCTGCCTAACACGCCACTCGATAAGGAATGTGGGATTGTTAACCTAGATGTTTCAAAAAACTCTGGAACACACTGGGTATGCTACTGGAAAGAATACAATAAAAAATATTTTTTCGACTCATTTGGTGGAGATCCACCCCGGGAAATGATTGCGAATCTCGGGGGTAATATTATTTATAACGATAGCAGAATTCAAAATTTCCACCAAGTAATTTGTGGCCATTTGTGTGTCATTGTGCTAAATCACTTTTCACATAATTTTAAATTTCCAAAAATTATTTTATTATTAATAAACGATGGATATATGTGGAAATGCATTAATGACCTCTTGGATTGAAGATCAAATTAAAGATCACCGGGATAATGGTACAACTACTGAGAAGATCAATCCTAATGATTTTGTTTCCCACCCACAGTTCAGTGACTTTATAACCACACTGACAAGAAATAAAAGATCCTTGGATAAAGCCTTTCTTACCTACTTGGAAGAAGATAATAATATAGATTTTGAAAACAAAAGGCTTAGAAACGTGGGAAATCCTATTGCTCCTAATGATGCGGTCAATTTAGAGTACTATCAGTCTAACAGAATTGACATTATTCGTTTAGTCGGGAAATACAGTTCAAAGGACAAATTATTTTACCTGGGTAATAATCAAACACAATACCTTTTTATGAGAAGTGGAAGAGTAATTGAGATAATAATGAAACCAGAGGATTATAAAGGAATTATCAAATTATACCATAATTTAAAAAGCATCGCCATACATAAACCTTTCGATGTCGCGATTGATGATAAGATATTTTTTAAAATTCCAAAAGCTTTCAGTGTACCTGAAGGCACAGTTGTGTTTTTTGAAATAGTTATGGTATATAAATACATTTAAAAAAAGAGCAGAGTCTGTTAGTTTTTAATGGAAATTTTTCCATTAAAAGCAAAGAAAAATGCGGTAATAATCTAAGGATTTAAAAAGTCTTTAATTTTATTACGATACTTACCATTATTCAACTTACGAGTCGTGTCTATTGTAACAAAACCATATTCCTTATCCCAACATTTTGAACAAGTCTCCCTAAATTTCTCAAATGGGATATCGCCACCAACGAAATCGCTATGAATATGTTTAAGATTTGTATCATCTTGTCTGAATATGCAAAGAAAATTGGCATTGTCTCTTATAAGCTGTTTAGGCACTTTTGAGTATGTCTGAGCTAAATAGAAACAATCAATGTCTTTGTGCCTACCGCGAGTGAAGAAATCTCTTACTTTGTCCTGATTTTCAAGTATGACATCATCAAAAACCACAACAGAATCATTACAACATTCATCCACGGTAACCATTTCTTCATTTGTAGGGAAAAAGTATGCTATTGGTTCAGATATTAATTTTGCTGCTACCTCTGTATCTTCCTTTAAAGCAATATATTTAGGTTGGTTCAGACTTTTTGAACACACATATAAAGTACCAAAGTCCAACCATCCTGGGGAATATATAAAATTATCTATCATAAGAGTTGTTTTTCCGCAGTTACTAGAGCCCACTATCAAACATCTAATATTATTAGGCATTAATTCTCCATGTCGTTTTGTCAATACAGTTTTGTCTGGTATTCTTATTTTAATATCCCAGTCAATGTGTTTCATGTTTCTTGGATTATTCATTTATTTAATAGATTTTTTTGTGGTAATAAATTAGTAAAGTATTCAAGCTAACAGATAACAAATCAGTGTTGAAGAAAAGACTGCATTATCCTTCAGAGATAGAGGAGCACTCAGTGGCTTTAGTTCAGTTGTATACTGCATACCTAATGCCTAACATTACCTTTGTGAAAAATAGGCTATATTTTAAAAACATGGGTGGTATGGAAACATCAGTTGAAATTCCAGTTGGCCAATATAGTTTAAAAGATCTTGTAAAAACTATAAAGACAATTCCCCCATTTGAAGTAGTTCCAATGGGTGGGGGAGAAAATAATAGCATATCCCTCGAGTTGGATAAGACAACAAACAGGGTGAAAGTAAAATGTGTGTTTGATTTACAGTTTGGAAAATGGGGTTCGATAGGAGAACTTTTGGGTTTCACAGAAAATAAAATCCTGAAATCAAATGAGTACCATTTTGGAAATACAATTCCAAAATTTGTTCCCTTTGAAACAATAAATATACACTGTAATATAGCTAATGGTATGATATTAAAACATGATGAATATAACCACAGAGAAACTAGCATAATTGCTACATTTAAACCAAGGACGTCATTTGGATTTGGTGATACTATATTTTACGAGCCAGCCTACCGCTTGTTTTTTCCCCTGCAAACAGCTCAAGTAAAGGAAATAATAGTTTAAATTAAGGATGACAAAGGTAAATTAATAAATTTTGATTCATCAGAGAGAACTCTGGTCTTGGAGATGAGGCCGTAGATACTTATATTTCTAGAAAGGTATTTCTAGAGAAAGGTATTTTAGGTCGGAAGTACTCATATAAAAAAATGGGCATTGGTATATTTTCATCTGTATTCGTATCTCTATAAAGTTTTAATGATTGTTAAACCATTAAAACTCAATTACCGCTCTGACTTCGTGCAACATAGTCTAATTAAAAGTTTGGATGTGCACCTCCAAATTCGACATATTAAAGTAGGTGAAACACCTAATTCTTTTTCTAAATCTTTCATTGCACTGTCTATAGAAATATTAACCATCTTTATTATATTACAAGAAAATATTGCAAAAGGTTTACGATCAAGTTAATGACTCGCCAGGGACCTTTTTTTGCTATTATTATTACAGCCTAATTTTGACGCCAATAAAACTCAATTTTTCTGAGAACACCCACACCGCAGCACTCGGCCGGCCGTTTTTTTTTTTTTTTTTTTTTTTTTT
>NQII01007849.1:7306-82142 GCA_002778355.1 Clitarchus hookeri | reverse complement strand
TGGAGTGTTCCTAGTTTCCCGCACTAATGCATTCCCCTACTTCTCTATCTTCAACCTTTGTTAACCTTATCGGTTTGCAAGCACCGCCCAAATCTTCCACAATCACTTTAAGAAATACTGTATTTATGTGGCGTCGAAAGTTTGATAACTTTTGTTGTTACTGGTAGAGGGATCTTTCGATTTTGCTGGAGATGCTCGTTAATATTCACAATTCGTATGTAGGCAAACAAACTGCCAAGTGTATTGATTGCAATGTTTCATCCTTCGCAGCAAGGACTTAATAACACTTAAAACTTTAAAACCGCCGTCTTAATAAATCATAACAATAAAATTCGCTTTCGTCCTTGCGGGCTGCCCACTGCGGCTCTACCTTAGCGAGAGATTTTCCGAGAGAAAGTAAAAATCATTCGAAATAATTCGACTGTAATCGAAATAATCATAATCGAATGAATCGAAATGTTGCGGGTTCCACGTCACTTGCTACCACGAAGACCATAATATGAAAATAGGTACTGCGCCGGTTCGAAGCGATAATTTATGGCGCACACACATCGTTCTTAATAAATAACCTTCATGAGAAAACCTTGCGAACTTCACAAATTGGTATTTTACACGAGAAATAAAAGAAAATTATTACTTTGGTTTCGAACGCAACATTTTACTTTTCCAAACAAAATTGTTATTAATTATTTTGAAATGTTTCCTTCAGAAAAGCTTTTACCTATGCTTCATAATTACCATAAGTGAATTACAAATTCATATTACAGGTAAGAATGGCTGCGGGCAAAAATTAAAGAATTTTCACCTAGCCCACACAAAATTCTTAGCAAGCCGGCGATGAAAATTTATTGTATATTCTTTATGCGTATGTAGTTTTTGTTTATGTTTCTTGTGTGTATGTTTCCCTCATTAAAAATTATTTTTTTCTTTCTAACTCGTTTTTAGCTTCTATGAAGTTTATTTAAAGTACAGGACTGTTGAAAGTTTCATTATTGAAATAAATTTTATTAGATCGAACTCGGTGTTAATGCGAGTGGATTACGTGCCTCATATTTATTATCCCAATCACAAATCATGATTAATTTTATTTTAGTATCAAGTGCAGATACCTATGTATCTTGCAAACCTTACCTTAATTTGCTGATAATGATAGCTTAATATTTCCACAAAAATGTATCTTTTATTTTCAAGAACAAATGTTTAACAACTTGCAAGATTAAATGTGGGGGCCCGTTTGATTATTGAAAATTTAGTTATGTGGCTAGTAAACTTTCTCAGCTCGAAACAAAGAAGAAAAAGTAGTTACTTATATAACTACTTCCCTCACATACATATACAGTACTTTTAATGCGGTTTGGAAAGACCTCCAGAGTAGGATCACATGTGTTTCAAAATAAATTTTGAGCGCAGTGAAAATTTAACCATATTTGATGGTAACTGATCCAGTATTATGCTGAGATATTATAATAAAGCTCTAATAAATATTGTTATGACAGTACCTTCCAAATTAGCCAACGACTACACGTATCGTTAGATGAAATTACCGTGTTCAGAAGGTACTTCAATACACCAAGTTTAAGTTAAACAAGTTTAACGATACCAGATATATAGTGTAGGTATAACACTACAATAATTACGCCACCACTGTAAAAATAAGAGACTACTTCAAAAAATATTTAGGTGGCTCTCTATGGTACAGTTATCGTGCAATATGAGTATGGTATGGCTCTCTATGGTACAGTTATCGTGCAATATGTGTCTGGAATGGCTCTGTATGGCACAGTTATCGTGCTATATGTGTTTGGAATGGCTCTCTATGGTACACTTATCGTGCAATATGAGTATGGAATGGCTCTCTATGGTACAGTTATCGTGCAATATGTGTTTGGAATGGCTCTGTATGGCACAGTTATCGTGCTATATGTGTTTGGAATGGCTCTTAATGGTACAGTTATCGTGCAATATGTGTTTGGAATAGCCAGAAAAGATGCTGAGCTACAACACGTAAATTGAAACATCGAATGATATTTTTGAACCATAGCCCATTAAAAATGTTACAAACTTGTGTATATAGCTCACATAGTACGAACAGAAAAAAATTTCAGCATTTACTCAAATCAGTTAAATTAAGCAGCTATTTAAGGAATGATACTTATCCGTTAAAACACTTATTCCAATATGTCTGTGAGTAAGTTACTTCTTCTATGTTAATTTTGTAGGTTCATGTCGGTAGTTTCTGGAATATAATATTACAATGTTTTATTTACAGGTGGCTATATTACGAAACAGCCTACAAGAAGCTGTGATTAATGAATTTATTTTTTTCCTTAGTAATATCCACATGCAAAGTGTTAGGTAGACATAGTACAGTAATCTTAATTTTGTACGCCAACAATTAGGCAAGAATGTCTTCTAGTTTATAAAATCTTTTAAATTTACAGTGGTATAGGAAGGTGGGATGAGGAAGTAATAAAAAATAAGCGCACAGCAAAAAAAAAGATTTTTAATGGTATTTTGCATTACGAATTACTGAAACACCCCAGAGTTCACTATATTCCACTAAGCGTGTGTCGGATGTTATAGTTTCATCAACATAACTGTTTCATCTTTTCAGCTCCTGAAACAAACACAAACACAACAACTTAAATTTTTGAGGCGGTATTGTTTGAAAAAACGGCTTAACAATAAAGATTTTGGCACTTCGAACAAAACACACAACTTGGAAACCAGCATAAGAGCTGATCACACTACTTCAAGTCCACAAGTTTTTTTCAGGTCAATACAGATAATGAGAAAGGCAGTCATTGGCAATAGTTATTGCTAGAGGCAGTGATATTTCGCGAAAAGATTTCGAGATATGATACAGTCCAAAGCACTGTAGGGTAGTCCAGCTTCTTTGATTAGCTAAAAAAAACCGTGTTAACCGTTTGCGCACGAACCACGAAGGTTCAGTGTCGGAGTTACTTAATCCTGAGTGGCTTGGTTAAAAGACGGACACGGCACCAGCAGCCAATGGAGGTATAACAACAGCTGACGTGTGTATATAGTATTGAAGTCTACTGTGTGCTCCGATTTTTACGCGAAAAGTCACTGGCCCTAGTTATTGCCAACTATGTGAGGAAATATTTTGCCAGTCCGATTTACTGTTTATGAGGTCGAAATTCTGTACATTTGATTGCGGCGCAAGATATTATTCTGGAGGGATGCACCACTCTGACAAAATAGTTGGTTTGCAAAGTTGGTAAGAAACGTTAGAGGTTGTTCAAGGTAAACTGAGCCCTTTTGAAAAACCTGCTTAACATCTATGTGTATTCATACCGTACATTCTTCCACCATATATAAAATTATTACTGCCGCGGATACCATTATGTAATTCATGCGTAGGTCAAGTGAAACTGTGAATTATTTGCACTGGCATACATTAAAAATATTTTTTTTTTTGCAAAATATACAATTTTNAGGTCAAGTGAAACTGTGAATTATTTGCACTGGCATACATTAAAAATATTTTTTTTTTTGCAAAATATACAATTTTAGAAATTACAGATGTTTACCAGTTTTAATTCAACGTTAATGCACGGAACAACTTTACCAGCATCGTTACCAACTTAACTGGGTGCATGCCAGTCATTGTGCTTGTTAAAATATATGCTGGTAGCGGCAGTGACGTTTTCTAAGGTTGATTTAAAAAAGTCCACACTTTAACAGGATAAATCTAGGAGTATTTTTTTTTTTTTAGTTATACTTCTTTTGGCGCGTTGAGGGTAAAAGTTTAGTGTGCAACGGAAGTTGCGCGTGTACAGTGTAACGAAATTCGACAGTGAACGTGATAGGGGTATGACCTATGGTCCATACCATATAAGAAGGCCACTTTCTGACAGTCAGTGAGTGGCAACTTGAAGTATGCGAAACAAACAAAGCGCCATTTACAAAATCCTGTATCAGCTGATGCACGAACGAACAAAAGTTAAAATNGCGCGTTGAGGGTAAAAGTTTAGTGTGCAACGGAAGTTGCGCGTGCACAGTGTAACGAAATTCGACAGTGAACGTGATAGGGGTATGACCTATGGTCCATACCATATAAGAAGGCCACTTTCTGACAGTCAGTGAGTGGCAACTTGATGTATGCGAAACAAACAAAGCGCCATTTACAAAATCCTGTATCAGCTGATGCACGAACGAACAAAAGTTAAAATTACGTTGGCTATTCTGAGTGCACTGCCGATGCACATCAGAAAAGCAGAAAATACACGGATAAGAAAGAGTTCTTGCATTTATTAATACATTTTATTTTACAAGGTCACAAAACAATGGTTGTTAGTGTTAAAAACTAAACTTCGTGATAATGTAGTTATGCATAGTTGATCAAAATCAAATGTACAATAGAACGATACGACGTGGAAAAGTTTTCTAAAGTTGTGCTAACTTCAGAAAGCTTTTACACGTCATATCATCCATCTCCAACCTTGCTTTCAACACATCTATGATATGAATTCCAAAAGCATACAGAAATATTGCATAGTATTGTTGAATTATTTTTTCTAATAATTTAATGAAACGACACGAATTTGAAGTATATTTCCAGCATGTACCATAAGAATTATCAACTTTAAAAATTCGCTATCTGTTGACCATAAAAAGAGTTACTCAAACTTCGCCGTGACGTGCTGTGCGCTATCTATAGGATATTCTGCGAGCTATTACCAGCCCGAAATAAACCTCTTTCCTGCGCGATATATAACGAATTTACAAACATATGCCAATAGTTATACTTTTCCACAAGTTCTGCATAATTTTTAAGTAACATGTATTTCATGTGCAACGATTTGGAGTACAAGTCATTTATATTCGGCCTGTAATAGTTCGTCTACGTAAATTATATGCCATATTGTTCTCTCGAAACCCATCTCCTTGATTCCATAGAAAGTGAGAATGGAGTGAATAGTTTTTAAGCAATTCTAACATTATTTCACGTCACATATTTCCAACTCGAATATATTAGCTATTATGTCGAAAGTGTGATAATAGATACAACAGACCGTCTCGAAAATGTTAACCCAAATTCACTATCTCGGACAAATTAANGATAATAGATACAACAGACCGTCTCGAAAATGTTAACCCAAATTCACTATCTCGGACAAATTAAAAAAGAGTTATCTAATATCTAATTATTTGCAACATTTCATATTTTTACTTTTATAACCTACTTATATTTTTAGACAGATGTCAGTCTTNTATTTGCAACATTTCATATTTTTACTTTTATAACCTACTTATATTTTTAGACAGATGTCAGTCTTAAAATATTTTACAATTTGTTTATCATTACAGTATAATGAGAAGTGGATTAGCTGACATCGTGTTGATAAAAAATATAGCCCTGACCTGACGGACCAGCTGATGGCAGAAGGATACGTAGTCAGATGTAAACAGTGGCGCTACTTTCGCCGAGCTATCAAAAAGTGGCCTTCTTATATGGTACAGAATATAATGCATATGCGCATTTAGTCTAGCTATATACAAACGCAAGGTACACAACATAGCATGTGATTATATGTATTTAAAACCGACAGAAAATATGTTAATTTAATAAGGAAATTGCAAAACATTTCAGTTATATTAGTTATTTATTGTGAATATATATATATATATATATATACATCACTTATTAATTAATTTTACTTACATTGTGCCATGAAAAATTTGTAAGTGACAAAAATTATATAATAAAATTTTTTAATGTTAAGTACTTGAGGTTAATTTTTGTAAGTATTTAATTATGTTCTTTAACCAAACCTTTATTAATTGTATTTTATGTGATGCATAACGCATATAAGATGTGTTAGAAGCAGCGTTGTCACAACCCTCCCCCCCTTTTCAAGCCAGCTTAAACTAGTGTAAGGCCTCCCATTAACGCATGCCGAGGTCAATCCGCGGTGGGGTAGCACTTCCCGCCCACGGGCCTCTCCCTCACCCCCTAGCAAGCCCTGTGAAACTTGTACACGTCTCAGAAATGACAAGATATGCTGGTGATTCCCGCATACAAGAGAAATTAAAAAAACGTGCTGAAGGAACACGCGCAGCTGAATAAGCTGACAGTGTATGGCAGGGGCAACTCGCCCACACCCACACCACCTCCACCAACAAGAATCATGGCTGGTGTATGAAGTATTATTTGTTCNGCAGGGGCAACTCGCCCACACCCACACCACCTCCACCAACAAGAATCATGGCTGGTGTATGAAGTATTATTTGTTCCAAAGCCTTCCTCCTCCTCCCTCCCCCAACAAGGGAGACATGTGTATAAATCTATGGAGGGCGCTCAGATAGTTTAAAAGCCATTTTTCGAGACAAGGGAGTGGTCAGTCATATCGGGGCAGTCGGAAGCTGCGATACTCCGCGCTGGGAGAAGGAGTTCAATCAATCTGTTCGGAGNTGGTCAGTCATATCGGGGCAGTCGGAAGCTGCGATACTCCGCGCTGGGAGAAGGAGTTCAATCAATCTGTTCGGAGAACAGTCGGCAGTCAGTTAGAATCGCGCACTGAGAGGAAGTCAAGTCAGTCAGCCGAGGCCGGGGGTTCTGGCCCCAGCAGAATAAGTTAAACAGTTACCAGAGATACATCGGACGAGTAGTATCACCATGCTGGGATGTGAGTCAGTCAGTCAAGTCAGTCAGTCAGTCACCAGTCACCAGTTACAATTATGCACCGAGAAGATGGAGTCGAGTGGTGAACTTCAATGAGGAGTGCCACATCGAGCGAGTGGTAGTAGTCCAGTGCAACCCCTAGCCGAGGGAGCCGGGGTGTGGGCGGGAAGTGGTAGGGAAGTAATCAGCCAGTTACAACCCTACGCATCGAATGTGAGCGAGTAGTGAGCTTCAACGAGGAGCGCCACGTCGAGTGGAAGTTGTCCAGTGCAACCATGTGCCGAGATCCGGGGTGCGGGCCCGCCAGGGGAGGGAGTGTCCCTGCTCCCTCTGTCAGTCATTTTCGGCTTCCAAGATGCCAGCCGATCACAGCATGCCAACAACAGCCAGTCCAAGGGCCTGTAAGAAGGGCCACCCAACTCACTAGAACACTAGTTACCACTGCCGGAACAGCACCAAACAGCAAAAGACAGATAAGTACCAACGGCGTCACTCAGGCACGTGTCCGGTCACCTAATGCCCCCACAGCGTCGGAAACGTTAGCCAGAACATTGTAAACAGCCCTTCAGGCCANGGGGGCCCGCCAGGGGTCCCTCACAGGGACGAGGGAGACAGTCAGTAAAAGCCGAAGGAAGAAGCCAGCCGAGCACAGCATGCCAACAACAGCCAGTCCAAGGGCCTGTAACAAGGGCCACCCAAATCACTAGAACACTAGTTACCACTGCCGGAACAGCACCAAACAGCAAAAGACAGATAAGTACCAACGGCGTCACTCAGACACGTGTCCGGTCACCTAATGCCCCCACAGCGTCGGAAACGTTAGCCAGAACATTGTAAACAGCCCTTCAGGCCAAGAACTCGCAGGGTCAAAACGTATGCGTAAATTCTCGGTACAAGATGCCAGAAAAGTATGTATAAACTCCCGGAAAAGTTCCGGGAATGTATGAATAAATTCCCGGTCAAATAAACTTTTTAAAACCAAGACGTAATGAAACATTGTTTTATATACCCTCAACATTCAAGGCACCTTATAGTCTGTGCCACCAAACATTAACTGAGGACCCTACTACCCACTCTGTACACCACAGGTGAAGAGTAGCATCAAATGTCTTTCTTCAGTCATTTTATCGATTTCCTACTTATATAAATAATTTGCATAAGTAATAAAAAAATTTTTAGTCGCGCCAAAGAAGTATATCTTCTAACGCCCGTGCATAAGTACACGCACCCATGTTTAATTTTTTTACTTCTTATACTGATCTTCAAATACCTACAGTTATGAGTTTCATTAATTTATCCATGCTGAACGCCCTCTTAAGCAGCAAAGCTGCATAAATAATGCATCAATACATCTTAATAATAAAACGACAACAGTAAGGAAATTGCATTTTCGCCATTCACAAGGTGCATCCTAGACACGTGGTAGAGCTTCTAATTAAACAGCACTTCTAACAGTTTCAAAGTTGCTGACTTCAGCAAACTCTGATCAGTTAAAATCTTGAACATTTAAAATCTTTATATACTGATAGAAGTTTGTCATATGGGTAATGCGAATAATTATTAGTGAACTAAAACTCTGTTAACAGTCAGAATTTTGCAACACAATATTTAAAACATGCGACCACCTGCAGGAATGATATGTATTTTGCTTATGTGCCAGTATGATTTATCATAACAGTGTCTGCAATTTAACCAAGCGAGCATTTGTGAATTTAATGAATTGGTGCAAATTTGATATTTATTTGTTTATTTATTTGAGTTCATACTACATTTTCACAACTTTATAGATAGGTATTTAATTATTCATAACATTGAGAAAATTTTTTTTTTTATACTTGCATGTAAATTGTTTAGCATTTTCTTTGCTGAGTTTTAAAATTTAATTTGGCAATTTAGTAAAGAATTTCATTTCAGAGAAATTTTGTACTATTTTTAAATGGTTACTGAACACGTATAAGTTTTAGCTGTTTCTGGTGATGTATCTGTGTACACTGCAATTTTCGTCAAAAGTACCTGGTTATTTTTGTAACGAACTTTGTTATTGAACATACGCATTATATAGGTATTTTATCTACAGAAACATGTGCACTAGGGTATATGGGGCGTAAACAAAGCAGGTGCCTCTAGCTATGCTCCGAGGAAGGTTACACAAATTATAAACAAAATATCAGGGTAAAATGTACTCCCCGATTCCATGTAACTTATATGGAATCGGGATATACATATAAAATGTAAGTTATCAGGACGTACAATTGAGCCTCTGGGCGTACCTATTCATCAGTTGGCTACGCGAGGCCTTGTATCTGATTGCCTGGAGTATGTTGCAAAATATTCCCTATTGGCTGGGCTGCCTCCGGGAAAGTAGGATACCAGGCACTGAATTGCGAACGGACGGCGTTCCGACATGTTGCTGGCTAGTGAAGCAATTGGCTCAATTGATCAAACGAACCGCCATGCCATTTCGTCTCTGTCTACTTATCTTCTCTGTAGCCAAGTTTTTTTGCACACCAATCACAAACGTTATGCTTTAGATAATCAGAATCATTGACCCAATTAGATAGGTTAGTAGTTTCATACATGCATGGAAGCCAGTAGGGAAATAAAAATGTCGGACATCAGTACAGCACGTCTAATCCTAGCAAACAGTTAACTGTACCAGCGATAAGTCGTCACCTCGAGGAATTGTACACACTGCATTCCATGTGTCCTGTAAAGAAGAGGACACGTGTTACTTGAACTGCACCCAGATGTACTGTAATGCGAATCAAATTATTTTTAGACGGTAATAAACTTCTGTTTTGCCAATTGTTCGCATCTTGGTATCAACACATTCGTTCATCGGTTCGTGAGAATGGAGCAAGTGTTGAGATAGCAAAAGTACAGTACCCACTTAAGTGTTACTTGATCGCAACAGGTGGAACAGTAAAACAATGCAGGAGTGAAAAGGTCAACATATTTAAAATGAAATCATATTTAAACGGTTTTAACATAGGAAAATGGCAATGAGAATTGGTTGACCTCTACAGTAAAGTTTATTGACCCTGCATCTTTAAAACTGCATTTCTAATAGATGAGCTAAATAATAGCACATATAGTTGATTTAAGACCTAGTTACGCCGTCGGTCGGTGAATTTTCTCGGGGATTTTCCGTTTCCCCCACCCTTGCATTCCAGCGCTGCTCCATTATCACCTCATTTTACCCTCATCGGCTCTCAAGACCTCGTTGTTAAGAGCCGCCCAAATCTCTCAACTCAATTGAGAAAATATAGTGATGCATATAAAACTGATCTAAATTAAAACTAAAGTAATATGCATAAATGTAATTATTAAAGAGTAAGGGAAACAGACCTGCAAAAATGCGTTATTATTTAGGACAGACTGAACTGCAAGTTACTATGCATTTGAACGACTTCGGTGATTGGTAGGAAATATGTCTGGCAAGTCTAGGAGAACTCTTGAGCCAATAATATCGGTTCAGTGTTGGAGTGGACAATCTCTTTTAAGAAGATCAAGCAGGTAGGGGACGTTGATATAAGTGCAGTGGCCAATGAAACCAGGGTCTATGCTCACTTGTTCATACGGAAGTGGAGACAATTCCCATACCGAAAGATAACACGAACTTTGCACGTCTTTAGTAATAGAATACACTATAAGAAGGAATGGTACAAAAAAAACCCCTTTCACTGGCCTGTAACAACTGGTAAAATAGCTATTAATGGATTTATGGTGGTTTTTATAATACTAAAAAAAAATAGTGAAAATGATTGTTATGTGTTTTTATTTTTTACGAAGGCACAACGAGGTGTATATTTTTGTAAATACCCTACTGTAAGTTAACTAACTATTCCTAAACGAACTTAATCTTGGTGATTTATTGTAAAGAAATGGATACAATTATTATCGGCTTCGTGACATTTTAATGTTATGCAAGCGTTACACGGCCTCTCTTTTAACTGGGCTAGTAATTAAGAAATTATATCAGTAGAGATGACGGTTTATCACGGGAAAATTTGACTGCTAGAATTCAACGTACTGTAGGCCTACACATGTCCTAGTTTTCTTTTCTTATTGGCTGTCATGCATGTATGAAGCTACTATCCCATTTCGCTGGGCCAATGAGGATTTTGGTACTATAAGGCATAACGTTCGTCACTGGTCTGCAAACAACTTAGCCGAGTAAAAATCGTGTTTATCCAACCATAAAATAATAAACTAGTTAGAGTGTTATCGAAGATATGTTGGCTCAAAATGTTTTGTGATTTTTCATTTTCTCTGTAGGCCTACATCAGATATTGAGTGCTGGAGGCAACAAAGATTACGCCATAATATAAATAAATAGGAAAACAAATCATCTGAGAAAACTGAAGAGGCTAGGTCCTTCCACGAAGCAAATTTGTACGGTTTATAATTTTTTTTATTTTATGATAAGCTAACATATTACTGGTCCTTTGGGCTGCCGTTGTGTAGAAAATTTTGTATCTGTGGTGCCATCTGTAAAATACGTTTGTAAGTGAACCTTAAAAGTAGCCATTACATTACGCTAGGTATACAACGCAACCCTCAGTATGTCAATTTATTCACGGCTAATTTCGTTATGGTTCTACATAATCTAAGCTACATTTAGTTCTCATACTATGCTTTTAAATTTAAATACAATGGTTTCATTTAACGAGGTTTTCACTGTTCACTACTATCCGCCATTTTAAAACATCATGTCAGTGTAGCCTTGTGTTGGTTGGACATTTCTTTAATGTCGCAGTAAAACAAAATATTTTGTTTTTCCTGACAATTTTAGCGCAATACGAATTTTTGTTGTGGCAACATTGCTTACAGGCTTTGTTAACACAAACACTTCAACAGCATGTTTGCATTACAGTAATATAAGACATTGTAAATTGTTAAAATCAAGTAACTTTGTAAAAACGTTATTAATTTTACTAAAACATAAACGATTAAAGAAATAACTCAATACCAATTTTTTTTTGTTGCAGCATTATATTTTTTTTCTGTGTATCATACAATTGACACAAAAAAAATGTTTCCTTTGCATGTATTATACGTGCACTCGCTCTTGTTTTGAATGCATTCTCCGTAATATAGCACCGACGAGGTTTGTCAGTTTTAGGCATAAAACTTCTCTGCACTGGGAATTTTCATACTGAAAAGGAACTGAAGGATCTGTTTTTTTTTTCACGACTGTTATATAAAGGCAGTTCAATTTGAAGCAATTAAATCACTGGTGCGTGAGTGTACAATTCCTGCTCTGAGCTGGCTCTATATGTAGTTACAAACTCAAATATTTTAGATGAACAGTTTTTCTGTAAACGTTATCTCGATTGCTTAAAATTTTTTTAAAATATTTTTTATTTGAAGCGTATTCCAAAAGGGGAACTTTGCGAATGCTTGCCTTGCTTCTTAAAACGTGCTTTATATGTGCAGATCTGTTTTAAAGTAAATTGTGTCATTTTACGTAACGTCATAGTGTTTGAAATTTTTTTCATACTTGACGTAACAATTTTTTTTAGCAGTTTTTTTTATTATTCCGTGGGGAATATTTTATTTAACAAACCTGGCAACACTGTGGTCGGCGTCGCACTGTCGCTTGTGTCGCTGTCGCTTCTGTAGCGACTGCTTTGCCCGGTCNACCTGGCAACACTGTGGTCGGCGTCGCACTGTCGCTTGTGTCGCTGTCGCTTCTGTAGCGACTGCTTTGCCCGGTCGCCGGCGGGCCCTTCACACCCTCACAAGGCCTCGGACCTTCGCGGCTGAAGATTCAATTAATTCCCCCCGGGCACATTTGTCATTCTTAATGTCCTCGCCTGCAGTCTTATTACTCTCGCCCCGAACGTGCCAGTCGGCCGGTCAGTTGCGTGGGAGCCTTGGTGAGGAGGGGGGGTGAGGAGCCAGGAGGGGAGTAGCCGGAAACAGCTGACACGCGACCTTCCTGCGACCAATCACGAGACGTGAACCAGCCGCTCCCCAGGCGGGCCATATGTTAACACGGTTCAAGGAGGTTTCGATAGATCCGGGATTCTGCTGTACTCATCCGTTCCAAAGTGGCAGCTTGTATTGCTGTGCCTGTACGCGCACTTGGAAGGTATTGGTTGTTTTGCAGTCGTCATTACGTCCATTATGGCAATCAGCTGCCAAAATTACGCCCCTTTAGCGTACGCATTATAAATATTATTTACTGAAGGAAATTCTACACGTAGTTTTAAATATGTTAATCAGCACCCCTTTTTCTCTTCTTTGTAAAACTTTCATCTTTTATGTTTTTCGGTAATTCATAAAATCACAGAGTACGTTAAGTGTAAAGTCGTTTTAGCATTACGTTAAAATAAATTATCTTATTTTTGGTTAAATTTAACTTGACTAATATTTTATCTATAAAATAATNTTTAGCATTACGTTAAAATAAATTATCTTATTTTTGGTTAAATTTAACTTGACTAATATTTTATCTATAAAATAATAAAAAAATTTTTTTTAAAAATAAATATGATTTAAAACAGAAAAAATTAGGAATGTTGGCAGTGATTAGTAGGAAATAGTTCTCGTGCAAAATATTAGTCAACTTCGTGTGAACAAATGCGATGCGTTGTCGCTTTCGTGTAAGCTTTGTTCACATGTGGAGGAGACACGCTCTAAAAATACATGATNTTTAGCATTACGTTAAAATAAATTATCTTATTTTTGGTTAAATTTAACTTGACTAATATTTTATCTATAAAATAATTTAAAAAAAATTTTTTTTTAATAAATATGATTTAAAACAGAAAAAATTAGGAATGTTGGCAGTGATTAGTAAGAAATAGTTCTCGTGCAAAATATTATTCAACTTCGTGTGCACAAATGCGATGCGTTGTCGCTTTCGTGTAAGCTTTGTTCACATGTGGAGGAGACACGCTCTAAAAATACATGATGAACAGGGCTTCAGAAAAGTGGGAAGTAACCGTTGATGGACATTAAAACCAATAAATATAGACCGGGAAATTTTGCCAATAAATTCTTGGAGAAACTAGATTTAAATATCCGTACACTTCAGTTACTATTTTTAGTTGGTTCATTGTGTTACATTCCTAACATAATATCAAACTTGCAATAAACCAAGTACAGAATCCCGTGCTACCTCGTATTTAGTAAAATGGGGCACTCACTTAGGTAACAGCCAATGAACAAACAGGTGAGACTGGAGGAAGATTCTTACGACTTTAGATTTTAGTATGCAGGTAAGTGAACCAGAGAAATTTTACGAGCTCTACCTACAAAATGTAAGGTGCTTTACCCAGAGATAATAAGTAAACACGCGAAAAAAAAGTTACCACACGAAAAAAAAAAAAAATCTCTTTATGTGGCGAAGACGTGTACCTGGAGACATTTTGAATTTTGAGACTCAGAAGCGCGGGAGCGATAAGAGCGACAATGCTGCACTCAACAAGTGCGCCATTTCCACTACGTGCAAGTATCTGAACTGGTGTGCAGCTTTCTCGTCGTGCTGTGTCCACCTATTGGTAGGTACAGGGAAATATCGCGTTTTTTACTACCTGTATGCTATAATCCACTGTACTGTGTATTTTCGAGTCTCGTCTATTCTTTCAATGGCTGCTGCACCATTTTGAGCCAGTTTTACATCAGACCAGGTGGCACGGGTTTCAGTGATTTTTTTCTTACAGGTCTGTTATTGGCTCATNGGAAATATCGCGTTTTTTACTACCTGTATTCTATAATCCACTGTACTGTGTATTTTCGAGTCTCGTATATTCTTTCATTGGTTGCTGCACCATTTGAGCCAGTTTTACATCAGACCAGGTGGCACGGGTTTCAGTGATTTTTTTCTTACAGGTCTGTTATTGGCTCATAGTTCACCTGGTCATGTCTAATATACTGTGAACCAATCGCAAACATAAGATATATATACAATATCTACATATGATTGAAGTCTAATGCGTCTTAAAAAGAATTCGCGAAATTTTATAGTCGCTACATATTAGACTTTGACTGGTTTATTTATAATTTTTTTTGTTGGAAACTGTGTGGCACGTTCAATGAAAGCTCCAATTGCAGTTTCACTCGTGTCCGGGTAGTATGTTCTGAGATAAAACCATCTGGGAAAGCCGATTTTGGCTATGTTGGAGGACTCCAAAATAATATTTATGGTATGCCCAAGCGTTAAACCCTGAAAGTACGATTCCATCCTTGTCCAAGGCGTGTTTTTTCTTCGCAGGTAAACGTGTCCGGGGCACGTTTAATAGTGTCGTAAAAAAACCGCGTTTTTCAAACATGCTGCGGTGTAATTCAAGAGCCCTGTAGGCGAATGCCTTAATTACCGACGCGCGGCGTGCACTTGCTCGTCCGCCAATGTTGTCACGCGAAGGAAGTGAGGATGCACCAAGAAGCCGTGTCTTTCCTGGAATCGACTCGCGTGCGAGAGGGTCTTCTACCCTCGCCCCTTCCACCCGAGACGAAGTATCCTCGTCCTGGTGTAGTTGCAGTGCGTGGCCTCCTTCCGAGGCCACGCACCTGTTGCAGTAGTAGTTCCATGTTCGCCCGGGGCCACGCATGCTCTAGGAGACGAAGACTAGCAATTAGTGTCGCAATTACCTCCGCGATACTAGTCTGTCTCCTGCTTCCGGTGAGCTGGCGGCAATTCCCTCCTTTACCGAGGACAAAAAAAAAATGGCGAACCCACTTGACCATGCTATCTATGAAAATTTAGTTATTTAGTACAGTCACGGAGTAGGCAGGTGAACAGAGACGAATTTTCATGGCGGCTCCTTCGATGTGGCCTTTTGTCTGATGCTACGAAAGTTTCCCTATTGGCTAGGCTGCCAGCTGGCAAGTAAATTACCAGGCGCTGATTGGCATAAGGAGATCTAACGTTTTGCTGGCCAACGACGTCACATTCGCTGCAGTTTTAAAAGCGACTGTGCCACCTCTATAGTAATAATTATACTCTGCCAGCAACATGCACGAATGAAAAGGAATTCTGAGTACCAAGTAGGTGTTTATGTACAGTCAATTTGCGGTTTCTTCACACTTTTTGTATCAAACCTTTGAAAAATCATTCCATGTATGCCGTGTAAAAGTACCTAATTTTAAATTAAATTGAAGTTTTACTAATATCATAATTTTGAGTTTTAATATTTCATTTATAATAAATACAAATTAAAAACAGGGAGATAATATGTTTGTTGGTAACGCTAGAAATAATTATTTCTTTTACAAAATAATATTTCATTGAGTACGCATGAATTCATTGCGTTGTTCCTTTGGTGTAATTGGCTGTACTTAGTTAAAATTAGTTTGCATGAAGCCGAGGAATCTACTAGAAGTTCACTGAAGAGCCAAAAAATCTGGTACACCTACCTAATATCGTGTAGGGCCCCGCGAGCACGCAGAATTGCCACAAGACGACGTGGCATGGACTCGACTAATGTCTGAAGGTATGCAGGAGGCAATTCACACCATGAATCTTGCAGGAAAGTCCACAAATCCAATCTGCGCCAATTTGAGAAAGGGTTGCACGTCTGTCACAGTTAATCATTCTCGTCAGTCGTCGTTTGTCCCATTCTTTCACGATATTTTTCCGGCCGCAGCGATGTCGAAGATGTGATGTTTTACCGGATTTCCGATATTCACTGTACACTCGTGAATGGTCGTACGCTAACATCCAAATGTTATCGCTACCTCGGAGATGCTATGTCCCATCTCTCGCGCGCCTACTATAACACCACGTTCAAACTCACTTAAATCTTAATAACCTGCCATTGTAGCAGCAGAACCGATCTAGCTGCCGACCGCATCGCGTTACTCTGATTGGTTCCATACGTCTGTTATTTACATACGCACGCCTATACCAGTTTTTCTTTTTTCTTGCTCTTCAGTTTATATATTTAGCAGGGATTCAGAAAAGTTGGAATTAACCGTGGTCATCATATAGTTTGGAACCCAGTAATATTATAAATTCGTGGTGTATTCACTTTCTGTGCATAAACGTCCGACGTGAAACCCACATATTCATATGTTTGTTTTGTGATAAAACTCTTTTGCACCCACTCAGTTTGTATCTTTAATACTTGGAAATATAAAAACTCTGTTGCGTGTTGTACGTACGTAAGGTAGAAGCAGATGTGACTTTCATGGATCACTGTACCCGGCTAAACACATATACAGAGTCCATTAAGAAGGAGTACAAACACTTCCAAAATTGCCAGAAATGTATGATTTATGTTGCAATAAAAGAATACAACGGTTATTTTGGAGAAAAAAAATTGCTAAGACGTAGGTAAGAGTTTATATTTAATCAGAATTTAAGAGTAATTCAATTATAGATACTTTAAAAATCACGTTTGGCAAAAAAAAAAAAAACCCCCCGCTTCATCGAGAAAGACCATTGTAATTATTACTCTGGTTGTATTGAATCAAATTACAGCAATAATGTTTANACACATATACAGAGTCCATTAAGAAGGAGTACAAACACTTCCAAAATTGCCAGAAATGTATGATTTATGTTGCAATGAAAGAATACAACGGTTATTTTGGAGAAAAAAAATTGCTAAGACGTAGGTAAGAGTTTATATTTAATCAGAATTTAAGAGTAATTCAATTATAGATACTTTAAAAATCACGTTTGGCAAAAAAAAAAAAAAACCCCCGCTTCATCGAGAAAGACCATTGTAATTATTACTCTGGTTGTATTGAATCAAATTACAGCAATAATGTTTANCCCCCCGCTTCATCGAGAAAGACCATTGTAATTATTACTCTGGTTGTATTGAATCAAATTACAGCAATAATGTTTACAAATGATTTTAATGAATTATTTTATGCGCATTAATTCCGGTTATATAAACTATAGTTTTCGTAGCTGAAACAGATTAATTACCAAAAAAATTCAAATGTATGTTAAAATAATGCCACTGTGACCAGTGCCAAAACAAATTTAGGTTTCCTATGAATACGCACGCTCGGTGTGATTCTAAGATAATTGAAAAAAATATTACAACTTCTTACTACCTCCAGCATGACAATGTTAAAAACAATATGCATATCACATAGCAAATCAAGTAAAACAAATCGCAGGAAGCATATAAGTAGTTCTGATTAAACCACATTACTCCCGGTTATGACATGTTCTTAAAAAGGTTTTGAAGATTTGCATTAATTATTTACTATGCGCACAAATTAGTGGAAGAAAAAATATTAATTATCAGGGTGCGGTTATCAATGGATAAAGACAATTAATGATTACGTTTATATCAAACCATAAGAAGAAATTTGCCTTGTAATTGTTATAGACTAATAACTAAAATTAGAGCATAAGAATAAAACGTGGACATCTCTGAAAAATGCTGTTACAAGAAGGCAGATGTTTTCATCGCGACAGCGACAGCGTCCCTGAAGCCAAACCAGAACCGTAATTCCGCGCCCCTGAATGCCTGCCCGAGATGTGTCTTGAATAGTTGCCCCTAATGAGTGATCTTTTCTACTCGCGGGCATGCTGAAGTGCTCGTTACGAAGCTGAAATGTGAGAAGTCGGAGATCCTTCCTCCGGAGTTTCTTGGCGTAGGAAAGTGATTGTGTTGCGTGTCCGCAGAGGCCAAACGTCGGCGGGAAGGTTGGCAGAGATTGGTCCATGGATAGGGAACAAAAATATTTCGGAATACATACGTGGATTTGACGGCTTGCACCACGAACCCCTTCCGCACGCGCCAGCAAAATGGCGTCAGTAGGCAGCTACGTGTTGGAATGTCGTCCGCTAATCGGCGCCGTTCGGGAACTCAGTGCCCGAACTCCAGGCCTAGTTTCTTTGGACCAAGAGTAACAGAAAGTCCCGTTACACTTATATCCGGAAACGCATTTTTAAATCAAACAATTGTGTTCAGAGGTGTGGCATACAACCTACAGAACAAGGCTGTTAGATCACTCGTGTTAGAACAAGTTGCATAGGAAGTAGGCGCGCCACCCTGTGCAGGTAATTATTTAGTGTGGCGCGCCTACGACCTATGCAACATGTCCTACACGCATGATCGCACAGCCTTGTTCTCTAGCCTTTGCACGCCGCAACTTACAATACAATTAAATGACTAAAAAATACTTTTCCGTATATAAGTGCTAAGAGTTTTTGTATTACGATCGGTCAAAAGAAACTATCTCTAGAGTTTAGGCATGGCGTTTCCGAACAACCGGTATATTCTGCGTTAAGGTCACACGATTTCGGTGAAAATATTTTATGTCTAGTTGTATTTCAAAACAGTTTAGCTGTAATCACATTTGGCTCTAACGGATCTGCCTACGAAACCTGCAGCCGCAGTTTAAATTGAGAATTAGTTTTATAAATTCCTTCTCGATGCTACAATTTTAAAGGTAACTATTTCAAACCAGAAAATATTCAGCGCAACTTACTCAGAGAATACTGTCACGTTAAGAAACTAAAAAAAAAATTATACACTCTTACAGATCTAATTTTCACAGTACAGTGTAACTACGGAAACGCTACAAGCCAGTCCAGCATATTTAACGTAGGGGCGATTGGGTGCTAGGTTCGCGTGTTAGTGTCACCCGTATCGCTACCTCACTTCTGGTCCTCGAAAGTGCCAAACAGCTTCAGGCCTTAAGGCGGTTGCCTAGTGAGGGGTGTATTAGTGAGAATTAGGTAAAAATAGATGAAGCGCCACGATTGATGTCAACCGGCGTATGCAAAGCGGCATCGCCTCTACGCACAAGCCACTGAACTAGCACGCAGTGGTTTCGTCATGATCGTAGAACTTCGGGAATTTAAGCTGCGACCCTATGATTTTTATTGGACGCGGCTCTGTAGCAAAGTTCTATGCATGCCTTTATCGTAGATTCGCATGGATTCATTTAGTATATTTTTGAGATACAGTAGTCTGAAAAGGCAGTTTTCAGTTAGGTACGTTTAACAGCATGAAAATGTGTTTCCTATGTGCACGATATCTTAAAAGTATTAATCTGGCGTCGTCTGGGATGTTTTTTTTTTCTTTTCATGTGTAAACATTTAGGGATAGGTCTAACAGTCTCGTCAAAACATAATNACAGCATGAAAATGTGTTTCCTATGTGCACGATATCTTAAAAGTATTAATCTGGCGTCGTCTGGGATGTTTTTTTTTCTTTTCATGTGTAAACATTTAGGGATAGGTCTAACAGTCTCGTCAAAACATAATTTTTTTTCTTCAAACATTTTGCATTGCAGTTTAAGCGTCAGTTAGACGGCCATCTTAAGGAGAACCGTCCATCGCAATATTGAATGCTTGGTTTTCCTAACTTGTGTAGGTTTTCAAAAAGAAAATTCCAAAAGTACACATGTACCCAAGTGGCTAATGGCGTGACACTGCAGTACACACAATACGAAGGGAAATACGAACTCATAATAATTTCACAATATTAATTCTGCCAAAATGAGTAAAATCAAAATTTTTACGTAAATACGAGTTCCTAGTTTAGTCTTTATGTCTTTACTGCTGTGTAAGGTCAATAGCTAGTCCTGTATAAGGGGTAGTTTCGGAATTTACTTTTTAAAACTTTCAACATTTGGCGAAATTCTGTGGCAGCATCATTGATCCCGACAGGCAAAACGTTTAACATGCGCCAGCAGAGACAGGAACATTTTAGTGGCTGTTTTAGTTTTGTTTTGCTCTGTCATTACTTCGCTTGTCCACACAGAACTCACCAGTTGCGCCATCAAATGACTGTTGATTGTCTGCTGTGTTATAGGGCATAGATTATCAACCTGTGTTCCAAAGTAACCTCAGGGTTCCGTCTAAACGTCATATGGGTTACGCAAAATCGCCCAACAATAAAATCTAAGAACTATAAAAATTATATAAATAATAATTTACTACCACAGGCAATAAATTCGTGGACTGAGTGGCGCCTTAAATGTAGGTAATCACGCACTACTATGACGTCCAATAAGTTAAGTTAGTGAATTGGCGCTGCGAGTGTATGCATATTAAAATTCATAAAACTACATATTTCAATACGTACTTAATATGTAATTTTGTCTCTCAATGCAAAAACTATGGTAGTTCTGGAGCAAAACGAAAGTTCCTGGTAATGCTAAAACGTTAATTTTCGTGTAAGTACAGTATTATTTTAATTAATGTAAAACTTTTTGGTTACTAAAAATTGCTGTTTTCAAGCCTGCTTTACTATGTAAACCAATAAGTCCGACATTCTGCATAGGAGCAAAAATGAAAAACCGTCGTGGGTTCAAAATTCTTAGTAAAAATTTGAAAAAGTGTAAGGCGGCGATCAAGCGTTACGCCCTCCGGATCATTTGTGGACATCTTTACGTGTCGTCGATGTCGCTGCTTGTATTTATGCCGTGCTGAGGCGGACAACGTTGTACAAGAGGTTGGCGCGTAAATTTTATATTTGGTTTCGTCGGTTGGCTCTGCTGAGGCTGAGACTGTCGTCTGTTTCGTCGTGACGCTAGTGTTGCCCTACTCTATGAAAAATGTGGTTTTGTCGTGGACGGAAAGAAGAGTTTTTTTTTTTGTCATTCGGATGGCTTACTTGATCGTGCATCTCTCGGGGACAAAGGTATGGACCGCGTTGCTCTTGTTTGGAACGTTAAAACACTTTGGGTAATTAGAGGTTGTTGAGTCATATTGGTCTGGGCAGTTAACTTTTTGCCAACCCAGTGTACGCGTGGCCTAGTGTTCCTCATTTTGCAAATAGTATTAGTTCTTTTTGTTTACGTCACGCATTTTGTTGTTTGTCTATGATATGAATCGGCTGAATGATTGCGTCGCAACAGTTGTCGGTGTAGTTTGCAGTAAACGTGAACTCCAGTTAACTTAATTTACCCTATCCTGTATGTGTTTGCGTGTAATGGGCTAGGTGGTTGGACGCAATGCATACACCGGTGAATTCATTGAAGTTAAAGTAAAGTCTCTTAAAGTGGCGCCCGTCACGCATAAGACCGCCTTTGCTCCCGATCGTTGCCGTTTACAATTCATGCCATCTCATTTAATTAAAATTAATTTGCTAAGATTACTTTTTCTGTATAAAATACTGTAAATTGTATTGGATTGCGCATGTTGTAAAATTAATAATTCTAATTCAATTTAATTTTAAACCTTCCAGCTGCTCATGTACAACGGCCTGATTTATTATAGTCTGTGCACATACCAGCTCCAAAATAATGTGAGAATTTGAGATTTGCCTGAGCTGGCAGGGATCGGATGCTTTTTGTAAAGGAGCGAACCCTTTTCCAAATATAATACCAGTCAGTGCCAATAACTATCTTAGGTTTTAATTCATGCTAGAGTTTTTTCTTCTATTTTTATACCTTGTGATTTTTGTAGCGTTTCAAGACTCATGTATGTTACTCTATATTGTCATGCTACCTAAGTTTCGACAATTATATACTAGTTAGATTAAAGTTGGTGTTTTCTTTATAATCTATGAATGTTGTGTGCGTTCATCCACCACGCCCTGATCATCTCTGCTCTATTGTTTTTGCTATACCAACCTCACACAGTTCCCCTTTACAATAGAGTCGGGGTTCCGTGGAGACACTTAAGCTTAACAAGGGTGTTGTGACGGAAAAAGTTTGGGAACTGCTGTTGTATGGTAAGCCATCTTAAAATACACCAATAGAATAAGTGATTATATTGGCTAGTGTATATCAGTCCATCATGCACAGTCAACTATTTTATGATGGAGCCGTTACTTTCGGTGGCACAAAGTATTTCGACGACATATTATAATTTTTTTTTCATCATACACCAAGTTCTTACTAGTCTAAAGAATAGCATTAAATAAATGGCTGCAGGAGGTTTAATATGAAAACAAATATAGTCTATTCGCGGTTTCGTCACACATTTTGAATCAAACATTTGAAAAATCAACCCACGTGCTTGGTTGTGTCCTGAATACGTCACGAATCACAAGCGTTTTATAATTGTGTTAACATAAATATACCTTATTTTTGGTCAAATTGAACTTTTACTTATATTTTGTCTATAAGATATAATATTTCATTTATAGAAAATATAAATAAAAGCAGGAATAATATAGATGTGTTTTTAATGCCTAGTAATAAATAGTTATTGTGCAAAATATTATCACACCTAGTGCGCACGAATGCGGTGCTTTGTCCTTGTGGTGTAATTTTCTAAAATAGGTTAAGTTTTGTTTGCATGAGGCGGAGAAATATCCTGGAAAGAGAACTTTAGCAGAGCTTCAGAAAAGTTGGAAGTAACCTGGAATGGACAATTTTAATAAAACGTTGCCCACGATATGCAAGGGCGCCGTTTTGAAAGTGCATTGCAAAAACGCTTTCTTTGATGGAACGAATTATTAGTCACCGCGAGGAGAAAGTTGTTTCAATATGAACCACCGCTAAGTAGGCTTGCCATGAACATAATTTTTGTTTGAGCTAAACAGTAATTACTATGATAACATTGCACTGTCAGTACAATAGTTCAGCAGAAGCCTTCGTGGTAATGTGCTCTGAAAAATAACCGTCTTCAGTAAATAACCGGGAGGTAACAAGCCGTTCAGAAATGTGTTCACTTATAAAAACACTAGGACGGCTCCAAGACTCGAAACCGCACTCCCTGTCTCACCAACCTGGCGACTCTCACCATACGAACAATTTGTCTTATTTTGATCAGACTACTCTTGGCGGGTAGGTTACTTCATGTAGTAGCGTGGGCTATAATATGTCACCTCTTGCGAAGAACTGAGGTTAGTGATTTGGAGACTCTCGGCACTTCGGAATGACATTAAACGTCTGCAAGAGGACTGGCTGTCCATTTGCTCGGTTGCAGTTTCGTAACTGCTGATTGTATTAGTTTATGAACGTTTGCGTCGGGGGACAAAAGTTGCATACAGAAAACTGCAATATGCGACAGAACCCCTTAAATTCCGTTAAGTTCAGTATGAAAAAATCTTTTCTTACTGCAAACAAAAGCAGCTAAAAGCATGTTTATTTATTGTCTATAAAGGAAGGTAACATTGGCATAAATCAAAACCTATAATGATAATATTTATTAACAAAAAACGTCTGTTTTTGTAACATTCTCTGTGAATGAAAGCAATATCGTGTAACTGTAAACAAAAGAGTATCAAAGGAATGGTTTTCTATGCCGTACAGAAAACTTAGAATGGATTTCTTTAGGGTGTATTGAACGTTTGAGCAAAAGTCGTTTGCATTCCCAATTTTTTTTTAAATTGTTTGAAACAGGGAAGTTGAGAATATATAGTCGTTGATAAGTTAAACAGTTTAAAATAGAATGGCTTGATAATCTAAAAGCTTCTTACATGTGTAAAGTGCTACATAACTACGTGTGTAATGTTCGTATCCCTGTTAGAAAAATCGAGAATCCAGTATGGCAGACGGTGTTTCCCCTTAACGTCTATTTACAAAGCCACGCGTCCAGTACCCAAACGAAAACTGGAGGTGTGCCCAGATGAAACATGGCGTCGTAACATATGCGGAACTCTCGATTCCGCGAAAAATCAGACGTCTTTTGTTGACCGCGCGTACGGAATAAACGAATCCACTGGTCGCAGCAGAAGACAGCTTTCCCCCCTGGCAGAGCGCTAGAACTGGGGGGACGAGCAACATTCCCCGGAGTGAAAGACGGAAGAAGGGTTTGCAA
This sequence comes from Clitarchus hookeri, assembly GCA_002778355.1. Taxonomy (NCBI): domain Eukaryota; kingdom Metazoa; phylum Arthropoda; class Insecta; order Phasmatodea; family Phasmatidae; genus Clitarchus; species Clitarchus hookeri. Next base: position 57,852 of record NQII01007849.1, on the reverse strand, counting down.
CCGCAGAGAGGGATTCTGCTAAAGAGGACTGCCAAGGGGCGAGAGGAGGGGGTAGCAATTTATTGAAGTTTATCTTCGGTCGTAAAGAGAGTGGGGGGAGGTTCACATCCTTCGCGCGCCTATCTGGAAGCTACTGCACTGCACCAGGGCCATACCGGTGACGGTTTAACAGCGCATTGAAACCCCACCACCTCCACCCGACTCGTAGTTGTTTTTACGAGACGGGGGTGGTTCGCAGAGAGCTGCAGGTTCGTCGGAACCCTGTCCGTCATCGCCAGCTCGTCCGGGCGTGCTGTTACCATTCCGCGCTGCTTACGGCGCGTAATTAAATTCTTTACTTGCACCCAGCTCGTTTTAAAACATTTCCCGTGCCACTTCTGTTTTCTTCACGGCAGTCCTATTTAACCCTTTTAACTGCACGCGCAAAGTGCGTATCTGGAAAGTGTATCCGGGCAATACGGGCAAGGTTTTCTCGCCATGGCAAAATATTTTCCCCATCAGCAGTGGCGTATCCAAAGTACATCAAAGGTGGGGACACAAAAATTTTCTTGTAATTTTGTAACACCGTCCCTGCTATAAGTACTTAATTCCCTGGTAAAAACGATGCCTGCTTTCGTAGTTTGGGAGAGAAATTAACAATTTACATAGGTGTCCATTGGAATCTTGGCAGACGGTAAGCGAAATCGTTATCCTTTTCCTAGATTGGATTGAGTTAGAATTCGCACAATTTTCTATGTTTTANCCCTTGTGACCCACCCTTAAATGCACCCCTGCTCCTCAGCACATGGAAAACTATAAAACCACATCAATTCACAAAATACACTTGAAAAAAAATTATTTGGAACATTTGTTATGCCACATATCCTTGGCCTTCCAGATAAAAAGAAAACATTTACAGATACGGGTCAAAACAGCTTTCCAGTGAAAGTTTACATTTAAAGTTTAGTTCCCAAAAGGAAACCAGTTAAAAAGCAAGTTCACATTCAGTACTGTGTTTCACACATCCTTCGTGAGTGTGGACCTAGGCACACTGGCAAACCTGGCAGATATCATCACTATAAAAAGAAATTGAAAAAAGCAGGACTAAAAATCCAGATTTGCCAATTATCCATGAGGAAAATACCATGAAAAACTCTGAAATTGCAGCCCTACTAACTGTAGTAGCACACTGCGTTAACCCTTTCCGACCCACTTTAATGTAAGGTTTCACGTGTTGCAAAAAACCAATTTTATGATACGTGCTGTACTTAAGTCTACACAACACCGGTTTCGTCGTCACAGCTAATGAGCTGTAGGCAATATATGTTCGGCCACAGTAATATGAGCCAATTATGACCTAGACCAATCAGTAAGACGTGTTGCCAATCATTTACCCGCAAGTCATTGAGCTTCGCAGTGTACAGTACAGACCAAAATTACCTGCACGTGCGTAATGTACACACTTGTGTACACTGGGTCTGAATGGGTTGAAAGAAAAAAACACCGGTTTTTATAAGCAATAGAAATTCACTTAGTCAAAAAAATATTTAATTACAAAAATACGGAAACTATTATTAAAAGGGAAAAAACACTTTTATGATAAAATAATTTGACACAAGAGACATAAACAAGCAAGAAAAAACTAGCCTATTAAATAGTGACACCTGGTTTCCATGGACAATTTTCAACATTAACCATTGTGAATACCTGCGATATTTCTGATGACATTGACGCAAAAGACATCGTCTGCAACAACCGACTAATAACAATTAGTTTACACCAGTTATAAAAGTCTATGATTCGCTGGCACATGTAATGATACAAATTACAGACCTGGAGATTTCGCGGATTCATTCGACAACAAGATAGGTTCCATAATGGTTTTGTGAACTTGAGCCTAAACTAGTTTGTCCATTGGCTATTGCTCTATTTAAAACCCAAACCAGGTATACGCTCTTTCTGTTTAATTGAGAACTTTTGAAATCACCATTTTATAAATGTCACGGCTCTTACCTGCATAAATTTTAACGAGCACACTGGTTGGCTTGCGCCCAGCAAAGTTGGTAAACATGGAGGCCGTGGTATGTGGTGAAGTGTTGCAAGACAAGGTAAGCCGGTGCTTGCTCAGTGCTGTACACACTCGGCGTACGCAGCAGGAACCAGTAACTAGAGTGGGGCCGGGAGAAACTGAATGTATTGCGGCCACTCACGAGAAAGCGGCGAGGTACCCCTTACACGCGCGCTGTGACGTCAAATGCACTACTACGTTTAAGTGGCCGATGTAAAAGTAACAAACGATTAGATGTAGGCACAGAGAAAAACACATATAACCTTGCAACAGTTCTCAACACGCCGCTGGATGGCGGGATAGTTGTTCCGTGTCTCAACCTTGAATTACAAGTATTAGGTATACATTTGTGGATATTGGAATGTTTTATTTTGCCGTCTGTTTTTAATGCATGTAAGTGTAAGAGTGAGCACGATTGTGCAATATTAACTTTTATAATAATTTCACATTTTCACTTGACTTAAGCTACAATAAAGTGATGCGTTCCATAGCAATATTAATTTCAGACGTGGCGGAAGAATTCACAACGTGCACACAAGAATATCTTAGGCAGATCTTTCGAAAGTGTTTGTTTTACCGAGAACAGCCTATGTCAAGGGATTCGGCCCTTGTTTCCACGGAAGTTCTCTATTGGTCGGAAGTCGTCTGGGGCGTGTCTAAAAAATTACGGTACAATATAAGCAGAAACTAAAACGTACATGTTGAACGAAGTTTAATTTGTCCTCAAATGTATTCGATATACAGTATTATACAAAAAGGATGNGCTAAAACGTACATGTTGAACGAAGTTTAATTTGTCCTCAAATGTATTCGATATACAGTATTATACAAAAAGGATGGAGCAAATGTAAAGCTGATTTATTGTTTATTGAACTGACATACACAAACCACAATGACGTGCATTGATAGATGACTTGCATAAGTTTGTTGTCCACAAGTTACACGCATGTCATTGTAGTACACGTACTCGCCTCCAGAGGCGCCGCTGCCGTGCGCACGGTTCATGTGGACATTACAAATGTTGTATACGAGGACCTTGGATGACGCAGCAGATGTCTAGACGATGGTCCATTTCTGTCCAGACGTGTCTCAACATATCCTCGGTTATCTGCTCCACGTCTCCAGGGATAAGCCACTGTTTCACCTCTGTATTCTTACCTACTCCGTAATAGTGGCTCGAGTATATAGATCACTGTAAAGTCTGGCCTGCTCGCAAATCAATCCGCAAAGTGCTCAAGGCTCTAGCTATAACATCCAATTTTAAATGGTCGACCAATGAAGGGAGTGCACGGCTATCATCGGCTGCTCTAGTAAGGGGACTCAATTTAGAAACTTTCCCTTTCTTCCAGGCAACATATTCCGTTTACTTGGAGAGGAATATTACGAAAAGTTGTTAGTATTTCGTATCAAAAACTCTACAATATTTCCGTACGTGTTGTTAGCCTCCGTCGTGCCATCTAGATTTCACTGAGAAAAATATTCTTTAGGCAATTCACCGTGTCAAATTTTGTGTAGTCGCCATAAAACCATATTTTTGCGGGTAAAAAGGTTTCGTAATCGACAAGAAAATAATTTAGCAATCATCACACAAAATTGGCATTATGAGCACGTACAAAACATTTTGTGGTCGCTATAATATATTCTTAATAGTGTTGTTTGTGTTTATCTGTATCACTTGCTCTGTTTTGTATTTTAAATTTGTTATTACTGAGATAATTATTACTATGAAACTATCCTTGTATAATTCATATACGTACTGACAGCACCCACTTTTGCCTTTTTTGTCTGTGTTTGCCTTTTTTTTCGGTTAGTACCTATCAATTGGGATACCCGATTTTTGCTCAAACGTGTTTCTCTCTCGTATTTCAAAACGATAGCTCAGACCCATTTTTCATTATTACCATTTTTTCTTTTGCTACACGTGTTAGGTTTCTGCTCGCATTTCGCAGACGTTCATTAGCGGATAAAATTAATGTCTAATTGGCTGAGTTAGGAACCTAAATATTTTCTCACAACAGCACACGTCTGATAAAGAAAGGAAAAACGCGGGGGTGTACGTACAATATTTAATTCTAGCCAGCGAAGAATTATTTTCAAGAAAATCGAGTTTCCCAAATAATAAATTTTTATTACATAAATCGGCCTCATTGCGTGAAAAATTATAAGTACACTTAAAAAGTATTTTACTGCTATGCATTATGGCTACGGAAACCTGAATTTCGCGAAAATATTTCCGCTCATTATATATTTCAATACTCTTCTGACATACAATAAGTTTTACTTCGCTTATTAGTGGCGTGTCTAAGTGAGAAGTCATTTTCCTACTTGGCTGGCCAACATGAAATAAGGTTACTCCGTCACCCTACGTCAGTGATTCGCGGGCAGACACCTAGGACTTGTAACACATAAATCATTCAATTACATAAGTGTATCTGACCTAAAGTGTTATGAAGTACAACTGGTCATGAAATCTTTCCGCTAAAATCGGGTGTCCCTAATTATAGCATACAATTTCCATTTATAAGTCACTGTAACCCATTTCATCCCGAATTGATTTACAAGCTCAAGCGTTGCAATCGTTTAAATTTTTTGAGATGCGCTGTACTTGTGCCGAGCGTGCTTCTTACAAACGAGTGAACAACGTACTGCGTGTAAGTTGATGTCGGCACTGACCATTCACAGATGAGTGGTGCGTAAACTTCAAAAAACCGGATTTCCCGCAACGAAGATTACTTACTGCATAAAGTAAAACAGTAAAATATCCTTCGTGAGCAACGAGTCCTCTCTCATAGACCTAGGGACTGAACAAGTTAATCCTTCCATGCCCACTGTGGCCAATTGCCGACATGTTGCAAAGGAAGATTATATTTGACGTGTGCTGTACACTACGAAGCTGAGTGCCAAGCGATCTTCCGTGGAAGTAACTGAGTGGCAAACCGTGCTGCAGCTCAAAATTACGATTGGTTAATGTCGCTGATGACCGAACACAAAGCCTACAGACTGCTTATTGGTTGTGATAACAAAACAAGTTCTTTGCCAGCTTAAGTACAACACACGTGAAAAATTTTCGTATTTACAACACTAGAAACCATTAACTCGAGTGGGAATGAAACCGTTATGAGCGATTCTTTTTGCCAAGTAATGCGTTTTGAAAAGGGGGACGGGAGCGGGAGGCGTTCGTTAACTAATTTTTCTTGAGGTAATCAAAGCTGTTGCTATAGTGTTAAGGCTGGTCTGTACACACAAAGAAAAGCACACGGTTACGTTACTTGATTGAATACAAAACCTTATGGTGACCTCGAGCACATAGGTCGGATGGCTTCGTTCGAAAACATTGAATTCAATCAGGCTGCAACGTCTTTCAATCAACCCTCTGGTTCTTCTTCGAACACCATGTAGTGTACAAGGGATCGACTTCTTCCGCCTTGCTGTTAACAGCCACGTGGTCGTGATAAAAAAAAACGGGGTGGAGAACTCGCTAGGTGGCGAGCTAGGGTACGCGGAACTTAAAATAAATTCTTAGTCGTCCTCATTTCCAGCCAATCCTTCTCTCCCTTCTTCCTCTAAGTTTCGATCCTTCGGGACGAATTTCCTACGGTGTAAGATTCTTCGGCTGTCGGGAGGAAAATGTCTTCGGTCGGGACAGTCGCGTCGCGAATGGTAAAGCTGATGACTCCGTGACTTTGACGGTGGCAGGAAGCTAATTCTTCCCCTCCTCGTCTTTCTTCTCCTCCTCGGCGAGGCGTGCCGTGATGTTGATCAACAGCTGATTGATGCGCGCACGTTCCATCGTCTTCTACCTCCCTCTTCCCCTCAACCGTCACAATGACAACCCGATGTTCAAAGAGCCCCGCCGCTTTTGTCTTGTCCGCTAATGAATCACCGCTAGCCCCGTTCGCCGTCCGTGAATACTGAGTTCCGTCGGCTTGCCTCCGCTGAAGAACCTCGACAGCAGTGGCGGATGGAGTCCTTCGTCACATCACAATCGAAAGAACCAATATTCCGAACAACAGGTCTTGAAACATGTCTTCCCTTATAATAACGTGCTCGCCCCATGGCTCTGTGAATGTTAATTGTGATTCACAACAACTTGAAAACGCACTGCTCCAGAACAAGGCTGGCGTACTACTGAGCCTTCCGCGGCAGCGCTGCGTAAGACAAGGCGCTAGCCGCAACTGGGGGCCCATAAGAGCAAGGTTAAATTATCAAAGGAAGGACTGCTGGGAGAACTTCTCCTAATCCAGTTTTGTTTTCTTGACGTAGGCTTAAGTTTGAGCTGGGAGATGCGATTTGGATTTTTAGGAAGTTGGTTGGTACGAATGGTGATGTTCGTGTATTAGGTCATGTAGAGTATGTGTATTTTGCTAAATAAATTGTAAGATGTAATATGTATTTTATTTGCATACCCCGGATCCCTTTAACACGTTCGAAAACAGGTTTGACCTTGAACGTCAGTTGCAAGATGGGACGTGCAGCACTGCTCCCGGAAGATCTCCGGAAAGTTCTTATCAGTTCTCCCGGAAGTCCTTCCTTTGATAATTTAACCTTGTTCTTATGGTCTTGAGAGGCGATGAGGTTTATATGAGATGAGAATGGAGTAGTGTCTGAATGCAAGGACGGGGAAACCGATAAAATCCGCCGACTAGCGGCATCGTCCGGCCCGATTTCCACTTGCGAAAATCCGGGAGTGATCCGGCTGGGGATTGAACCCGGTTTGCCTTGGTAGGAGGCGAGCAGTCTAACTGCTCAGGCGTCACGGCCCCAGTGGCGGATGGAGTGCGGCTGTTATATACGATGGCATTTGCTCTGTGTTGTACCTGGTTGCTTCTAGTAAAACGTTGTCCCACAGCTGACGTCACACCACGGGTTTAACAAGTAGGTAGGTAGGTAGGTGTGGCTTAATGTTTCGTCGACAGCGAGGACACTTATGTCAGAACAAATTGCTCAAAGAAGCAGGGGCGTGGAAGGATTCGGCAGTAAAATTATTATGTCGATTTTTGCACAATATATTTTTAATGGGCCCAAAGGGTGTAGTAGTCAGTGCGTTATGAAAAGGGAAACGGAAATTTTTACCGCTCATTTACCTATAGGATACACTTACACAGATTGTTTTCTTACTACTGCAATGGGATACTATGGTTATGCTCGGACTATTCCTGAACGTGTCAAATAAACCGCTGACTGATTCAGCGGCGTGTAGTGAGCTATTGCGAAGTAAGCTATGTTTTGATATGTGCTGTACCGAATTGTTTGCTAGTTTACACATCGGCCACTTAAACGTAATAGTGCAGGTCACGTCACAGCACGTGTGTAATGGGTGCATCGCCGCTCTCTCGTGAGTGGCCGCAATACATTCAGTTTATGCGGTTGCTGGTTCCTACTGCGTGCGCTGAGTGTGTACAGCACTGAGCAAGCAACAGCTTGCCTTGCAACCATTAGCCACACGCTACTGTACTCATTGTNTACGCTGAGTGTGTACAGCACTGAGCGAGCACCAGCTTGCCTTGCAACCATTAGCCACACGCCACTGTACTCATTGTTAGGGATACCTTGTTAACAGAAAATCTGTTCTACTCGGGTATAATACTTCGGTTTCCTACGAAAACCCCAGTAGTTATATTTTTTTTATTATTGGCTGCACGTCGTTGTGATAAGACATTCTGATTTTTAACTGGTCAGTCAGAATTGGTGACCACAGCAATTATCGTCAGTGATCCGCTAGCATGTCTCCTAAGACTCGTAACAGTTAAAAGTATCCAACAGAGAAAGTATAGCTGAGCTAAAATCTTTTGCAAAACAGCAAGAACTGGAATTTTTGTTCGCGATGTCCATACCGATTGATAAAGTAACACAGACGTACAAATGTTCAACGACTAGCTTGTTCCGAATGGGTATGCGAATCTTACAAATGTTTAGTTAATATTCTCCTTCAAGAAAAGCACAAAAGTGGTGGGAAGTATTCTCCGGCGACAAGATCTCAGACTTGGCAAAGCACGTACATCGTTTGCTGCCAGGAAGGACGCACGCGTGGAAAATGGCACGTGTTTATAACGTACAACTGGGTTCAAATATGTCTTCCCTTGCGACAACCAACACTACGTGGGTTATACAACTGCCTGGGCGACGAAGGGTTTTCCTGGACTCTTTCAAACTTAAAAATGCCTGACTCACGGTTAATCGAGACTTTTTGGAACTAACAAAATCTAATTAACCCTCGTTCTCCTGAACAGAATCTTCACAAAATGTTTGAAAACGAACTCCCGAAAAGAAAACATGGGTATGAAAATTTATTTTATACTGTATCTTCCACGGTACAAACGAATGGTAATTTGAATCTGACAAATCCTTATGTCTGTCTTACTCTGGGATCTACGAGCTAGTTCCAAACTAATTATTTGGGGACAGAGCACTTGAAAAATACTGATGACAGATTGTAATCATTAAACATTATTTTCGAGCATAAAAAATTTGTCTATCACTGACTAAATGGGTTGTACACAATGTTTCTTCCATTTCATTATTATCAAATACGTACAGGTTTGTTTGCATTTATTTTTTTTAACAGAAGTGGTATTTTATTAATAAAGGTATTTCGCATAACTTAGTCAGAGCAAGTTTACTAAATCTTCTCAGTACGTACTTGTATACACAGCTTCCTAACAAATTGTCCAAAACAAATGGTTTTGACAGACACATTGACCAACATTTTGTTGATTATTATCACTCAGAAACGAATTACCATGCATCTTGAGTGCACAATCTACCATTATTTCTCCTCAACAGTACCGACTGGAAGAGCCCCAAATATTACGCGAAATGATTTGGAGTAAGACTTGACTTCACTGTCCTGTACATGCTCTATGCATTATCGCGTGTCTGTTTGCTTTTGCCGTAGCGCGAAAATTCCGTATTACAAGTACACAGAAACGAAATGGTGACAACCCCCTTGCCGGCTCACTACGGATATTCCGAAGCGGGAATCGTGCCGGATGATGCCGCTGGTCGACGGGTTTTTTTTTCTAGGGGATATCCCGTTTCCCCGTCCTTTCATTCCGGCGCTACTCCATACTCACCTCACTTGACCCTCGTCGGCTCTCAAGACTTCGGTGATAAGGTAGCCGCCTGGGTAGGCCACCGAACGGCGTGCAGAGCTCCGGCAGAAAACATGATATGATACTAGGAGTAACTGATACATAATGAGCCTACTTTNGCCGAACGGCGTGCAGAGCTCCGGCAGAAAACATGATATGATACTAGGAGTAACTGATACATAATGAGCCTACTTTCCGCTACATGGGTGCAAATAAGTTTTACTGAACTTCTTGAGAGCTTACATGGTGGGTAGTCGTTGACATCTCATTGACAGGAATATTATTAGAGATAAAACCAGAAATATGTGACTTACCAGGAATGCGAATTCAGAAAAACTCATAAAATTAAGCTAGCTTGCAATCAACTACACGCTATTCAGAAAATAAGTTACCTAGATACATAAAAAAATTAATTAATATAGCNAAGCTAGCTTGCAATCAACTACACGCTATTCAGAAAATAAGTTACCTAGATACATAAAAAAATTAATTAATATAGCCTATCATAGTTCAACTTCTCCGCCAAATTAGAGGGAAATCGATTAATTGTTTCTCGAGATACGGCACAAAAACTATATAATTTCATGTAGGGCTATTTTACAAAATGGCGNAAGCTAGCTTGCAATCAACTACACGCTATTCAGAAAATAAGTTACCTAGATACATAAAAAAATTAATTAATATAGCGTATCACAGTTCAACTTCTCCGCCAAATTAGAGGTAAATCGATTAATTGTTTCTCGAGATACGGCACAAAAACTATATAATTTCATGTAGGGCTATTTTACAAAATGGCGNGAAATCGATTAATTGTTTCTCGAGATACGGCACAAAAACTATATAATTTCATGTAGGGCTATTTTACAAAATGGCGGAGAAATGAGGCTTTGCATATACAATGTTTATGGATATAACTGAAACCGTCACCATACAAAGTTAAGTTGAAATTTGTTTTGTAGTTACATAGATAAAAAATTTTGAGCTTAAATGTTTATAAAGCCGCCATTTAAAAAATATGAGTGTCTGACCATCTTAAAATTTATCAGTTTACATTGCCTGTAATAGTGCTAATTGTTAGCCTGATTTGGTAGAAATAGTTTCTTTTTTCGGAGATTATATAATTTTCTTTTTTCAAGTGATACTATTTTTAAAAATGGCGGAAAAAAGAGATTGTACGCATTTGATTGTTTTAATATATACAGCCATCGTACAAATTTTCATTGGAATTATTAAAATGGTTTCGACGATATAACATGCAAAATTAAACAATCTATATGGTTACCATTTTGTATATATGTGTCTGACATACCTAAAACATATCAGTTAACATTACCTACTGTAGTACTACTTGTTTGCCATTTGGTAGGAACCAGCTAATTGTTTCCCGAGATATTACATAAAAACGTTATTTATTCGTATCTTAGAAAATGGAGGACAAAAGAGGCTCCGTGTAGATACATTTGATGGATGTTTTATATATTCCCAGCATACAAAGTTAAGTTGGATGGATGAAATATTTTCGAATATATAGCATACTATGCTTAAAAAGCTAGATTAACGCCATTTTGAAAAATAAGTGTCTGTCATACTTCAAAACTATTTGTACAGATCAACAGCGGAAGTTCAGCATGACTGCTAAATTTGGTANAATAAGTGTCTGTCATACTTCAAAACTATTTGTACAGATCAACAGCGGAAGTTCAGCATGACTGCTAAATTTGGTAGAAATGTGTCAATTTATTCCCCAGAAATTACACAAAGGCTTGATTAATGAATGTAGCACTAATCTTACAAAATAACGGGAAAATGTTTTTTTTTTGCATATTTTATGTTTGTAATAGATACTGTCAATGTACGAAATTTGGTTGAAATTGGTCAAATCGAATGAGTTATATCCAATAAAACTAAAATATTTGCATAGCCAACTTTTTAAAATAGGTGCGTAGTAATGTTTGATTACAATTTTACCAAACCTATCAAAGTATTTCTTACGTGCCGAATTTGGCGGAGTTTGGTTGGATAGTTTTCTAGTTATAATGTAAAATGTTCATTTTTAAATTCGGCACTGTCTTTCAAAATGGGGGAAAAGTTGTTGTTGTTGAGCTTATATTATGCTGGTAATACATACCATGAGCGTACCAAATTTTTTTTTAAATTGGCNAAAAGTTGTTGTTGTTGAGCTTATATTATGCTGGTAATACATACCATGAGCGTACCAAATTTTTTTTTAAATTGGCCAAATGTTACGGAAGTTATGCAAAATAAACCTAAAATATTTGTATAGACTCCATTTTGAAAATAAGTGCCTAATAATGTTAATTTACCTATATTTACTTGGTTTATCATAGTATTACTTACTTGCTAAATTTGAAGAAAATTGGTTGAGTAGTTGTTGAGATATAACATAAAAGCTTTATTTTTTCATGTTCAAAAATGGCAGACAAAGGTGTTTGTTGTTTCGCTTATATGATGCTTGTAGTAGATACTATCAGCGTACAACATTTGGTTGAAATGGTCAAACGGTATGATAGTAATACCAAATAATCTTAAAATATTTGAATGGCCGTAAAGTGTTTAGTTAAATTACTGACATACTGAAGAGATTGACGAGATAAGGAAAATTTTCTTAAATTATTCCACGAGATACAAAGAAATTGGTTATTTCCCGTAACTAAATTTCTGTGTATTATCGTCCTTACAACGCACGCTGCCGCTATTCAATAGAGCCGAAGATAAAAATGGTGGTTTACAAAATCGCAACGGCGAGGTGTTGATAATGGACGCCCACGAAATATTTTCGGGCTCAGCAATTTGTCGTGCTTCAGAAGATTAGTACTCGAAAACAAGACGCTGTATCAAATCAATTTGATCAACAGAGTGCTTTGCAATTACGGACGGAGAAATTGTTCCGGTCGTAGAGCGGAAAAAAAATTTATATAACCCTGTAGACGCCATTACGGTAAAAAGAGTAATAACACGGCATCTTTGGTTTAGCTCGTGATGTCCTCTTTAACATCTAGATCCCCGTGGCTTAAGTGTTAAAATTACAGGTGCCCTTATTGGGCCCCTATAATTTATGCCTTTTCTAAATTGCCTATGTCCTCTCCACGCGTACAGCGTACGCGCTCAGTTAGGAGTGATAAATTAGTCGATTATAAATATTGCTTGGCCATGAGAGAGAACATATACGGGGGCCAGGTTGCTGTAAATTATCCGAAGAATAACTGTGTTTAATCTTGTCTTGGAGATCACTTGTTATCTCGTGATGAATGATAGACTGCTCAGACGTGGAGTCGTTTTCCATACTTAATACCACGAGTTGTTTTTTTTTTTTTTTACGGTGCTTGTGAAATCACAAGGCAAGTACCTCCGTAGTCGAGGAGTGTACAAAAATGTTTTAAGCCAACTAAATGCATCTGTCAGACAGTTGCATTATTTTAATGCCTAGCACCTTTCCTGCGTTTTTTTTTTACTTTATATGACACTTACTATCCGCGCATTCGCTACTGACCTGATATTTAATTCCTCAGAAATACATATCAGTTTAAATATGGTAATTTTTACCAGGTTTATATAATTACAACGTTACCGGTGAGCAAGGTTTGCAGATCTCTCATTAATTGGCATAACTTCATACGCGATACGAACACGTGTAAGAAGAAGGTTGCACTGATCTGTAAGGATAATTTACCCTATAGCAAGTGTCTGTGCATTACTTTCGACTTGAAAAAAGTATTTTTTTTATATTAAAACCAATAGGCGGTGGCATTTTTTGTACGAAGTAGGTACAAGTAAACGGTACTATATAAAAGAGCAATGACGTAGCTCACTTTTATAATTTTATNAAAGAGCAATGACGTAGCTCACTTTTATAATTTTATATATGGTCATCCAAACAAGCAAACGAAACATATTTCAACGATATATTTGTATTGAGAGTAGCACCGACTAGAAATCGGAAAACTCTAAATATGCGATAAGACGAAATTATTAAACTCCTGTGAAATGAGATTAAAGGAGAATACGACAAATAAATTAACTTACTTTACTTTGAATACTTACAATTATGAGCTACCAGCAACAAAATACGCTTTGTGTTAAGCGTGTGTCTAAACGCTTTTTAGTTTGTAAATAGCTATGTGATATAATTTTCGGGAAATTAAAAATACAATAATTTTAATCCATATTTTTATACAATTTAAAATACAGTAAATGAGTGAAGAGAGTTAGACAGTTTTTAACAGCGAGATCTTGAGAGCCGATGAGGGTGATAGAGGTGAGAATGGAACAGCGTCGGCATGAAAGGGCGTGGGAAACGGGAGATCCCCGAGAAAATCCGCCGACCAGCGGCTTCGACTGGCACGATTCCCGGTTCACCTTGGGGGGAGCGAGCAGGCTAACCGCTCAGCCACCACGACCCCAATTGAAAATACAAACCTTACAGTTATTAGCACCCGTAAATACATTTAAAAAGTTAAATATGGGTACCGGAGAATAACTGCCTTAATTCATTTTATGGCCTTCTGTTCCTTGCGGTTGCTGTCCGTCATTTCTCTTGTCGAGTTTGATATCTTCCTCTCGTTGGTAAGTATTCCGTTAACCGCTAGGTTATTCTATAACTTTTCGTTGTTCATTTTATGAAACTTGAATTTGGTTTCTTTGTTATACTTTTAGGCTTGTTTTCGGCACTAAATACATTTCATTTAAATTCTCACTGAAATCCTGCATTATCATTTCCATCAAACTTTTAAAGATAATACGAACTGAGTATTCTCTCAGTAACGGACTTCATGAAATTTCAGATAGCTTCTTTTGTATTCGCAGATATTTCCACAAATCTAATGGTTTTTTTTTTTTGCATTTGCGGTTTATTTATTTTTATTTAATTTAATTAGTAATTTTGAGTGTCCCTGAACAGCAAAAAGACCTTAGTAGAGTGCACTATTGATACAGGAATAGGAAGAATCGGCCGAGGCGTGTATTAACCCCTTAATATATTATGCAGCAAAACTGGAATGAACTAAAACAGTGTATATACACAGTAACTGGCTGTTTTTGCAGTAGAGTCAACACAATGTTTAATTTGTGAATAAGTTTTTTGGAGTTAACAGGAATCAGAAGCTTAACCAATTAAATNGTAGAGTCAACACAATGTTTAATTTGTGAATAAGTTTTTTGGAGTTAACAGGAATCAGAAGCTTAACCAATTAAATCAGATCGATTAATTATATGGTTTAAGGTGTTGCAAATAAGAAATGTTATGGTGCGCGCTGTGCCTTAAACAGATACAGCACCTGTTTCTTTGTCACAACCAATAAGCTGTAGACTATGTGTTCGGTTGTCGACATCATAATTTTTCAAAACATGGTTTACAAATCATATATCTGCCGGGAAGATCACTGGGCACTGTATTGTAACGTCCAAAAATAACATTTTTTTTTTTTACGTTTTGCATACATATAAGTACACTGGATTTGAATGGGTTGATTGGGAAGTAGAACTGTTAAAATGTGAGAATCAATATTTGAGAGATTTTCACAGTTGAAAATCAGCCAAATAGTAACTATACAATAAATGCTGCAAATTTTACACAATTGCAAAAAAAAAAAACCCTCTCTTTTGGGCGACAGTGTAACCAAATGAAGACAACAAGTGCAGCACTTGAATACCAAGACAGTGGTCGTCATTGCAGACTAAAGCTGTCTCCACCCATACCGGAATTATGGAACATCACCGTTTAAAGTAAAGTAGGAACGAGTATACCCATTCAAATATGACACGTTGCAGTTAAGTTTGACGCATTCTGCATCCCTATATTTAATTCGTCAGAACACACGCTCTGGCGAAGCTCGCAGGCGGACGACCGCAATAAGGATTAAGGGTTTTGTGGACGTGCCGGAAGAGTGACGCCAGGAGCCTCGCAGCTGCAAAGGCACGCTACCAAAGGTTTCTGCACGTGCAACTGTTCCTGCACGTGCAGACGACATCCGGAGACAACGGAAGGCACCAGGGCGCGGACACAGCTGCATTTTGCAGCTGCCCAAGGGACACCGAGATCCCACCACCAGCTGCGTCTGTCCCGGGCTTGTACCGCAATAAACCATGAGAGCTTTTAGCGGACGTGCGTGCAGAACGGGACAATAAACTTCCAGGCCAGAACCAAGGGACGACGCCACGCCGGCTGCGGACCACACGAGCAGCGGCCACGTGTTTTATGACCCAGGGGGACGACAAGCACCCCGGACACGTGCAGAGATGGGGCAAGTCGAATATGGTGATCAAGCCTACATAACCACGAGGAGCAGGACCAAGCGGGGCAGTCGGCCGACGGAAACGGAAGAGGACGGAGCGAATCCGCGAGCAGACGTCGACGGCAGCCGGCCGTCGTCAGGCGCAGAGTACTGCGTGGACCCGGGAAGAAGGAACTTCGAAGCCAGGCGCCGAGACGCCCACCAAGTTCGAGAGCAGTTCCAAGCCGCCAGCCGAGGGAAGACAGCGCTGCAGTGTCAGATAAGTAGTTCTACACCAAGTGTGAAGAATCTTGCCCCCCTCCCCCTTCCCACGACGCAAAATCGCCGCGCCAAGTATCACGTAATCTACGTACAGAAAAGGGAGGGAGTTTGTCTCGTGAGTTCATGTACCAGTTAACCTGTTCAAGCAACAATAAAACTCGATTATGTGAACTCGCAAATAAAGTGTAATTTATTAGTAAATTAGACCTAGAGACAACAGTGTCGACGTATTCCTACGCCCTATCACTGAGGGCTAGCATCAAGTGCTGGCACCTCACGCCGCAGAGCAGATTCAATACCTACTTCCAAACTTCAGCATTTGGCAGGTATCAAGTTCACACGCAAAAAATTGATCATTTTGCAACAACTTAAACAAAAAGTTAGCGTGTACGTTGATGGGTTGAGTAACCTTCCCATAATTTGCCTGGAGTGATATCTGGAATCACTGGAAAACCGAAATGAGGACGGCCGGACCCGGCAAACGAACCCTGGTCCTCTCGAATGCATACCGAGTTGTTTACCATTGCGCCACCTCGCTCGGTATTAGGATCACGAAAACAAAACTCTATTTTCCACGTGCGGGAGTTTCATTTGCACGAACAAAAAAAAAATTAAAATCCTTTCTGTTGTATAGGACACTGGATTTTAACACGAAACATAATAATCTGAGCTCATCACTTTAAACACCCTACCACGTATTAGTATAAAGACTACTTTTCACTTTCTGGTAATATTAGTGCGTTTGCACTGAGAAATAAAAAGCCAACAAAACATTTGTTGGTATAGGGCCAAAAATATATCTAGTTGCCCCCAACAAAATATTATGTCGTGTAAAAAACTTGAAAAGCAACAACATTTATTTTGTTCATCTTACAAAATAAACACTTGAATTAACAAAATCTCTGTGTTGCGCTAAAATAAATTAGACTGTCAACAAAATATTAAGTTGAATGAACCTCTTATATTTGTTTCGCCACTCATTTGATTGCTTCTGTTTGAAAATACAGCTCGAGAATTTATTTGAATTTCTTGTGANTTATATTTGTTTCGCCACTCATTTGATTGCTTCTGTTTGAAAATACAGCTCGAGAATTTATTTGAATTTCTTGTGATAATTAGGATAGTATTAGTGTGCGTTATTGCATTTTGTTGATGCTTAGTAATGGCATAAACTCCCAACTAAACAAGTCAAACAAGAAACTAAAAAATAAAGTTAGAAAACATGAAATATATTATTTGTGCNCATAAACTCCCAACTAAACAAGTCAAACAAGAAACTAAAAAATAAAGTTAGAAAACATGAAATATATTATTTGTGCAAGATGTTCAGTATTCGAAATGAATTTATTTAAAAACAGTCTTGTTTAATCGGTAGTCAGTTTAGCTNTATTTGTGCAAGATGTTCAGTATTCGAAATGAATTTATTTAAAAACAGTCTTGTTTAATCGGTAGTCAGTTTAGCTAAGATTGCTAGGACGCAGGGTTCGGCTGTGTGTACGCTGCAGACTCGAATCTCCGTTGGGCTTAAATTTGTTTTCTATTTAACCGAATCTTTTTAATTTACGTAGAGCCAAACAAACCTTTAGTTGCGCCAACCAAATCTTCGTTTGAGCCAGCTCAATAAGAACAACAAAATATTTTGGCTTCAACATCATAACACTTCATTGCCCTTACACAAACAATTAATTTGGTTGCGACAAACAAACCGTTTGATTCAACAAAACCTTTTTCTCAGTGTGAAATGTTGCAGCGTGCAAAGTTGGTGCTGGCTAATTTCTGGTGCTTGGAGGCACAGAAAGAAGTGGCGTGAATTCCTCAACTGCCAATGGAGGTATGCGCGATAACTTCCTATTTACTGCGAAAACANCACAGAAAGAAGTGGCGTGAATTCCTCAACTGCCAATGGAGGTATGCGCGATAACTTCCTATTTACTGCGAAAACAAAATAACTTCGCGTAACCTCGTTAATTTTCGTCCTCAAAAACCGAAAATGTTGGAAATACGGAGAGTTGCCATATTTTTCACGTGCAGCGCTTTGTTCAGTCTTTCATCTTTATGGAACAGGTTTCCATATAATAACGTTACACTTCCGTAAAATGTTGGTATTNCGCTTTGTTCAGTCTTTCATCTTTATGGAACAGGTTTCCATATAATAACGTTACACTTCCGTAAAATGTTGGTATTTATACGGCAATTTTAATGTACCTACTCCATGGTGGAAAGCGAGTGGCTTGTCAAAAAAAAATATTATTCATTTTTACAAATTACTAAAATGATACCGTTTTAAAGATAAAGATAATTTTGATGGAAATAGGTAATACAATAATGTTTTATTAATTCAAAATCATTCTCAGAGTTTTATGGTGAACGAACTATTAAAGATTTTTCTTACTCGCAAAGGTATCACTTGAACTGAAACCTGCACTAAGGAATGCAAAAATCTACGCTTGCAAAACTATCGTTATGACTTCAATAATAAGAGAAAATAATTACAAGATGACAAAGAAAATTGCAAATTTACGGAATGGAGAAGGCAGGATTGCCTGGTCCATGAACAAGATTATGATGCTGAATGTGACTCTTTGGAAGTTGCGCAAACGTTAGGAGTCACGTTCAACGAGGAATTGACGGTCCGAGCCAGTTTAGATACTTAGACAACTTCCCTGTGTCGTTTCGTGACAAGTAAGTCAGGAAAACCCGTCGTCCTTTAGCGCAACACGTCCATAACATTACAGTGTTGAACCCTATGTTTAAATGCATCATTAACTTCTACTCCACAGTGCAGCTACGTAGATAGCAAACCATCATTACGACCCGACATTGCGCCGAGACGTAATGACAGACTGCGCGCGTAACTACGAGTATCTGAACTCCTGCTTGGCCATAAGAAACTGGAGATTATATGACGCCATTTGCAGGAAATAAATACCACTTTCGTTGATCTAAGTTNCTGCTTGGCCATAAGAAACTGGAGATTATATGACGCCATTTGCAGGAAATAAATACCACTTTCGTTGATCTAAGTTACCTTACTTCAGGTTGCATATTTACCACCTGCAGGTAGCCGTGGATGAACACGTGATTTTTAACACTAACGTAACTCAGCAAACCTACAGACTGCTTTAATATACATATTTGAATCAGACGCTCATACCGCGAACTCCAGCCTGGAACATGTCGGAACACTCTTTCGTCAGTACGGCCGTGGTGGTGTAGTGGTCAGACTACTCGCCTCCCACCTACGCGAACCAGGTTCAATTCCCGGCGGGGCCGCTTCCAGATTTTCGCATGTGGGAATCGTGCCAGACGAAGCCGCTCGTCAGCGGGTTTCCTCGGGTATCTCCCGTTTCCCCCGCCCTTGCATTCCGGCGCTGCTCCATACCCACCTCGCTTCACCCTTCCTCGGTTCTCAAGATCTCGATGTAAGGAGCCACCCGAAACTCTCCACTACACTCCACCGTCCGCCAATCAGCGCCATGGTATCCTACTTTCCAGGAGGTAGTCCAGCCAATAGGGAATATTTCGCAGCACGCAGTAGCCAATCAGACACCAGGCCCGTTGTGGGAGACTTGCGCAGCCAATCAGAGAATGAGTACGCTCNGCAGCACGCAGTAGCCAATCAGACACCAGGCCCGTTGTGGGAGACTTGCGCAGCCAATCAGAGAATGAGTACGCTCCCATCAAAAGGAACTGCCACGCCATTTCGTCTCCGTGTCCTTATTTACTCTGTGACAAACCCCTCTGTTCGTTGAATATAAATATCACTGCTGACTATTTAACTATGTATATACATATTAATGATCATTTTGTGGATTTCCTGTAAATCATGTGCTCCTATAATTATATATATGTATATGTAAGTAGGTTACCAGTAGGTGATTGGCGAATGACGTTCCTACATATTACTGGCCAGTGACGACATTTTGCTAACGTATGTGCGGGTGGACTTCATGCCGTATGCGGCTGTTTCAACTCTTCTTTATTCTTGACTGGGGTTTGCTGGAGTGCCGCTTCGATACCTCTGGCATACAGAATGACTGTTACCTACGATATTTTAGATTTTTTTAATCCAACGACAGCAAATATAACTGGAAATAGTTTTTCATATGTGTCATTTATTAGTATCTAGGGGTTTAGTCTGCTTGCTATCTGCGTACACTATAGATACACGACGACCTATTAGATGTTCTGTTCTCGTTCTTGGTGTTCATCTGCCGTAACTAATATTCCCCTCCATTTCTCGCTCGTGTATCGCGTTACNTGTTCTGTTCTCGTTCTTGGTGTTCATCTGCCGTAACTAATATTCCCCTCCATTTCTCGCTCGTGTATCGCGTTACCCGGATTCGTGTCAAGTCCCGGGGAACGAAACGGCCGCTTATTATTTTTATGTAGCCAAGGAAAACATAGAATATGNCCGGATTCGTGTCAAGTCCCGGGGAACGAAACGGCCGCTTATTATTTTTATGTAGCCAAGGAAAACATAGAATATGCCATTAAAAACATAAGGAAATAAGACAGGACGGAAACGAAATGGCCGCTAATTATTGTTATGTAGTCAAGGAAAACATAGAATATGTCATCAAAAACATATGAAAAAAATTACTATCTGTTTTCAACATATATTGAAATCANTCAAGGAAAACATAGAATATGTCATCAAAAACATATGAAAAAAATTACTATCTGTTTTCAACATATATTGAAATCATTACAGATATTCCCAGAAGTAAAATCATGGAATCAGCCTTTATTGTAGGCAACTGTTATGTATTTAGTTGACGGATCATATTCATTAATAAACAATGGATACCATTATTCAAAACAATCACCCCGTATTGAAAATCGCCTTTAATATTTATTCATATATACGCTGCCAATCAGATAAATTGTTGGCCGTTATTGGCTGTGCTCGGAGGTGAAACAAATTCTTTATAACGTCGTTTATTTTTTCCAGTTATTTTTCATTGACATTGCTAGAAGACGGGAACAGACCCAAGTTTCCGAAACGAAACTACTGGTTCACCAAGGAAACTGTGCATGTTCCATTCTGCTGTCTTCGTTATGTCGTCAGGTTTTGAGTTCACATACTGCGCTTATCTTCGTCTCAGTGTTCGTCTGTGTTGTCTTCGTTGTGTCGTCAGGTTTTGAGTTCACATACTGCGCTTATCTTCGTCTCAGTGTTCGTCTGTGTTGTCTTCGTTGTGTCGTCAGGTTTTGAGTTCACATACTGCGCTTATCTTCGTCTCAGTGTTCGTCTGTGTTGTCTTCGTTGTGTCGTCAGGTTTTGAGTTCACATACTGCGCTTATCTTCGTCTCAGTGTTCGTCTGTGTTGTCTTCGTTGTGTCGTCAGGTTTTGAGTTCACATACTGCGCTTATCTTCGTCTCAGTGTTCGTCTGTGTTGTCTTCGTTGTGTCGTCAGGTTTTGAGTTCACATACTGCGCTTATCTTCGTCTCAGTGTTCGTCTGTGTTGTCTTCGTTGTGTCGTCAGGTTTTGAGTTCACATACTGCGCTTATCTTCGTCTCAGTGTTCGTCTGTGTTGTCTTCGTTGTGTCGTCAGGTTTTGAGTTCACATACTGCGCTTATCTTCGTCTCAGTGTTCGTCTGTGTTGTCTTCGTTGTGTCGTCAGGTTTTGAGTTCACATACTGCGCTTATCTTCGTCTCAGTGTTCGTCTGTGTTGTCTTCGTTGTGTCGTCAGGTTTTGAGTTCACATACTGCGCTTATCTTCGTCTCAGTGTTCGTCTGTGTTGTCTTCGTTGTGTCGTCAGGTTTTGAGTTCACATACTGCGCTTATCTTCGTCTCAGTGTTCGTCTGTGTTGTCTTCGTTGTGTCGTCAGGTTTTGAGTTCACATACTGCGCTTATCTTCGTCTCAGTGTTCGTCTGTGTTGTCTTCGTTGTGTCGTCAGGTTTTGAGTTCACATACTGCGCTTATCTTCGTCTCAGTGTTCGTCTGTGTTGTCTTCGTTGTGTCGTCAGGTTTTGAGTTCACATACTGCGCTTATCTTCGTCTCAGTGTTCGTCTGTGTTGTCTTCGTTGTGTCGTCAGGTTTTGAGTTCACATACTGCGCTTATCTTCGTCTCAGTGTTCGTCTGTGTTGTCTTCGTTGTGTCGTCAGGTTTTGAGTTCACATACTGCGCTTATCTTCGTCTCAGTGTTCGTCTGTGTTGTCTTCGTTGTGTCGTCAGGTTTTGAGTTCACATACTGCGCTTATCTTCGTCTCAGTGTTCGTCTGTGTTGTCTTCGTTGTGTCGTCAGGTTTTGAGTTCACATACTGCGCTTATCTTCGTCTCAGTGTTCGTCTGTGTTGTCTTCGTTGTGTCGTCAGGTTTTGAGTTCACATACTGCGCTTATCTTCGTCTCAGTGTTCGTCTGTGTTGTCTTCGTTGTGTCGTCAGGTTTTGAGTTCACATACTGCGCTTATCTTCGTCTCAGTGTTCGTCTGTGTTGTCTTCGTTGTGTCGTCAGGTTTTGAGTTCACATACTGCGCTTATCTTCGTCTCAGTGTTCGTCTGTGTTGTCTTCGTTATGTCGTCATGAGTTTCGTTAGTGTATTCGTATATATTTTATTGTCTTTGTTTCTCGTTCGTTCGTTTCTCGTCATGTTCAGTTTCGTTTTGTTTAGTAGAACTCTGGACGGAATTCCTTCTGGAATTAATTCTAAGTTTAAAATATATCTGTTGGATTTTTTCGTACATGTTTTAAGGTTATCATTTTTATTGGCGACATAGCAATGCAATGGCCTATGTCTAACGTATTTTTGGTCATTTTTTCATGATTTGATAACTATTATAATCTAACAAAAATACGGAATTATTTAAAAAATCATTAATATGGAAATTTTAAATTACAGTATTTATTCGTACAGATTTCAAGAAGTTGCCTTACCACAAAGCCTACTTTCCACTGATGTGTTCATTAAAGTCAATTGAGTTGTTTGCTGCAATTTATTTGAAATCCATCACTTTGTTCACCTTCGATACGGTTTTAGCTTCTCACTATTATGACTTTAAATTTTGTCTCAAAAGTTGAAATTTAAATACTGGTGAACAACACAAAAAAAAAATTCCAAGACAAAAACTTTGTTACTTTCCAATAACAAGAGCAATTACATATTTTGAGCAGGAGCCTAACGTATAAAGCCATGGTGTAAACAACTATCTACATGTTACACAGGAAGGAAATATTTGCCAGGTACTATACACTGCGAGGCTTAGTATCTAATGATCTGCCGTGTAAGTTGCTGATTCTAAAACCGTGCTACTGTTCTATGTTATTGCTGGTTCATATCACTACAGCTGAACACAAAGTGCAATACGTACCTTATCTGCATTTGCACTATATAAATAAATAAATATATATATATATATAACCCCTTACCCGCTTCGTTTTTCCATGTAATTTTTCTCCATTGTCATATTTTTTCTGACTATTATTTCCAATAGCAACACAAAGGATGTAATATACTAAAAACATAGAAAATAATTCTAGCCCCAAAAGCCATTAAGCCTTTGTGCAAACCCGTAGAATGTACAGTGGAAATGTTTGATTTCCCGTGACAATGAGTTTTGCGACGGAAGGGCGATGGTCATACACCCCTGTCTTCGCTTGATAGTCATGGCGATCCCCCGAGGTGCTCTCAGTGCTGGTATTACCATAATCACCACCTCGGCGTCTGACGGTTGGGGATAACGGGGTGCAAGGTATCCTCTGTCTCTCTCTCTTTCTCTCTCTCTCTCTCTCAGGGAAGCGAGTGCTCCGGGCACTTCAACACCAGCGCACCTGAATTTCCCACTTGCAAACAGCCGCATGCAACTCGAACGAGCCCATTCCGACACAAAAAAAGTTTCAAAAAGTTTCTTTGCAAATCTTAAGAAAGAGTTTATGCATCTAGTTCTTTAGTAATTTCTTACTAATCAGCATTGTTAGTATTTTATATTCGATAAAACCTATTTCTGAAAAGCTGAGACTGTGTTATTATTCTGGAAAGAAACTTAAAATTAATTTCTTGATATTTTTTTTCCTCCTGTTGGGTTGCACTGATCACTGTTGTGACGAAATAATTGTTTACAAAGAGCAAGCTGGTACAGTACAATAAAACTGAAAATACACAGTAAGTACCAGACATTGTCTCCACCGAGTTTGGTACATTGTTCGTTCAAGTTGTAACAGAAATTTTTAGTAAAATGCTAAGACTCTGATAACTACTTTAAAAAAAGTACTGAAAATGTACTTAATCTTTTAAAGTTATAAACAAAATTGTAACTGTCATATGATAGCGTTTGAAAATTCTTTAATTACAGTATGTTATGTTCCGAGCTGAGGTGTGTCCGTGCCTGCAGGACTAGGCTTCGTCGCTATGGCTACAGTGGAGTAGCCGGAATGCAGGTTTGGGGGGAAACGGGAGATATCCGATAAAACCCACCGACCAGTGGCTCAGTTCAGCACGATTCCAATATATGTGCCCAAGTTTGGGAGACGCCCCGCCAGGAACCTAAATCGGT
The DNA here is from genome assembly GCA_002778355.1 of Clitarchus hookeri. Lineage (NCBI taxonomy): Eukaryota > Metazoa > Arthropoda > Insecta > Phasmatodea > Phasmatidae > Clitarchus > Clitarchus hookeri. The sequence continues at coordinate 33,695 of NQII01007849.1, read as the reverse complement.
TCGTATTTGCGGAAGGCGAGCGCTGCTCTAGCTGCTACTCCACCGCGGCCCCTAGGGCTACAACGCGTGCGCCCTTTCTAACCCGATCAGCCACTATGACCACGATTGCGGCCGTGTTGCGTATGAAGGACTCCTACGACCAGTACTGTACCAGCGAGGAACCATAGCCCTGTGTTCCGAGAGTCTTTCTGGTGAGCGACGTGTTTTGTGTTAAGAGTTCGTGCACCTCTCGTGTATGAACGGTTAATGATGGTGCCACCGATCACGTGGCACACAGTTCTCTTGTTTGAAGAAGTACACCTGACTGGAGCACAGCGCTCACCAAAACACTACATGATAGCAACGAATGAGTTCCAAAATAAGAGCGTGAGTAAAGTGGGCCCAAGACGTGTAGGAATTACGCTGAGATCCATTGTGCTACTATTAATGCATGCGTAGAGGTGGTGATTTGACGCAGAAAGATTTCTCGTGCCAAAATAGTTTTGAAAACAGAATGTTTCTCTACAGGTTACTGATTGGCTGTCGGATTTTTTTTGACGCGGAAAATCTTCTCCCGAGCGCATCACGAAGTTCGGTATCGTAACTTCAGACGTCTAATTGGGCCACTCTAACGGGTGAGTGAATTCTCACACGCACAAAAAAACCGCAAGGGAAAAAATTATGCAAACGTGTGCATACGACGTTGAAACCTAAGAAGTGCTCACAACATATTCCCGATTCACCACTTACATTTAGCACACATTTGTCTTTGTTATTATAAAATAAGACGATCACTATTAAAAGTCCTACGAGTAAAAACCGGAAATATTCGCGAATTAAACAACCTGTAGACCAGACTCTTTATTCGTTTGCAAACAACAGTATTTACTCTTTTATTTGCCAGAAAGCGCATAATTAATTATCTTTTTTCATAAAATGGAGCCAGTAAATCATAATGGCCTAACAACTCTAGGTAATTTGAATGTTGTCAGTAGGGACACCCGAATTTCACGACAAGATTTCAAGACACTTTAGCTCAGATCCACTTTCGTGATTGGACTGTTCCCGTATGACGCGTATTAGGTGTCTGCCAGTGAATCACAGATCTACGCTATCGGAGTTATTTATTTATGATTGGCCTGCCAAGTAAGAAAATTACTTCTCGCAAAGACACGTCACCAATGACCACAACGAAACTACTGACACGCCCGCAGCGTATTCAAATATAGCATGTGCGGAAATCCTTTCGCAAAATTAGGGTGTCCCTAGTCAGCCATAGTGAAGTGACGGACCAAATGTTACGGAAATATTTATTCTGTGGCCGCGAAATACTTTCGGAAAGCTTAATTTTATACCATACAATTTCTGGGACCTAATTTCACATATTATTTGNTGTGGCCGCGAAATACTTTCGGAAAGCTTAATTTTATACCATACAATTTCTGGGACCTAATTTCACATATTATTTGCTATACGAGAAATTTTTTGTTTTCTCCTTACCACGTGAACGATTTGATGTGATGACTGCGCCGTCACAAGAATAAGATCTGTGGTTTAACGAACGTTAAAAAAAATAATAATAGAAAGTAGTATTTCACATAGACAATAAATATGACTTATTTATAACTCGTGCTTTCATACTTATGTTATTTTTTATGCATTCAATATTTATGTAACCGGTTAAAGTACGGTTATTTTTTCAACGGCCCCACTCTGTGAAGACAGGACGCATGTTGGAAACGTTTATCCGAATTTATTATAGCACGTGTCTTCCAAAAGAAGAATAATTACTCAATATATTAAGCAATTCAACGTAGAAGTAAAATAAATTGCATTAGAAACTACAAGTCAGCAAGTGAACAAGAAATACATTTTTTATTCATAGAGTTACAGGATGTGTGTTTCAATAAACTAGAATTTCAGGTTTTAGCTTTTTATTTTTAAACTCCCCAAGATTGAGCAGGCATTACACTTGTCAACAAGACAAAAGTAAAAATGTATGTTGAATCACAAGAGATTATACAGTAACACTAAGAAAATAAATATTCGCTGAGAACAAAAAAAAATTTATTTAGTAGATCGACTACCTGCTCCATTATTTTAATGTCATTTACTTCCGAGTAAATTCTTAAAAAGAGGCCACAAATCATGATACGTATTCTTAAAATTTCGGCGCAAAAAAGTTCCATATTTAATTTATCTAATAATAAATTAAAGGAAATCTTTAACTGTATTACTTTCTGAAGCAAACACATTTGAGAAGGCTAAATTACAGCCTTAATCACAAATTACTAAAATCCGTTTACGCTCTTAAAAATAAACAACATTGAGAAGTTATTAAAATATAAGTAAAAATCTATTACTTCCCCTGTTTCTGTTCTCTTCTCTGAAACTTTAAATGTTAAACCAGTATCTTTTAAAAACATTAATAATTCATTGAGTTTTTTCTTCTTTCTTAATTTAAAACCTTCTTTAGGATTTTATGTTTTTCAAGCTTTGCAAGATCATTTCTCATTTTTCACATCAACACGTCTTGGAGATTAGTACATTAAACTTACTTTTTTTTAGTGAGTCCAATATCTTATTCTATGCATTAACATAACAAAAAACACGCTTTTAAATATTTTTTTAACACATTGTCAGCCATCCTAATTTTAGTCTAGATATTCTTTACTGCATCTGTTTTTCTTCGGGTATGCGCTTTTAATAAACTTTCAAAATAAGCTCTTTCCATTAGTAACATTTGAATATGGACTTATTTATTTGTTCAGCCTAGTGCGCCAATACTCCTAGAAGCGCCTTCACACATTTATTTCGAGTAAACGGAATCACAGTCCTAATGAGCGTCAAAATGTCTTAAGAATGTTTCGATTTTTNTTCACACATTTATTTCGAGTAAACGGAATCACAGTCCTAATGAGCGTCAAAATGTCTTAAGAATGTTTCGATTTTTTCTCTGCGAGAAATCACATCGCTAACTTGTTCGCGTAGGCCTATATTTTATCTTGTTTCCATAACACTGAAANTTTTTCTCTGCGAGAAATCACATCGCTAACTTGTTCGCGTAGGCCTATATTTTATCTTGTTTCCATAACACTGAAACGAGAGACTGTCAAACCAATGTGAAAAATGAAGTGGGCATATAATGAAGATGATAATATTGCAGTTTTGTGACATAAGTGATTCTTAACGTGTATTTCACACGACGCAACAATAATTGCTTCTCATCGTTGATGAGGACTTATACATTTTCGAGAAGTATATGTCACAAGTATTCTTTCGTTCGAATCCACTCTTCATACAATCTTTAATTTATAAAATTATTTAAATATTTGCAAATTGTAAACCTATAAAGCTTGTTTAACTTATAAGTATATGCAACAAAAAATAATTTACAGGAAATCAAGTCCGTCAGTTTCCTGCTTAAGCTACAGAATACTTAGGAACACGGAAGTGATATCGCCATCTGTACCGCGAGGTCCAAACATACAGGGGCCGTGGTGGTGTAGTGGTTAGACTACCCGCCTCCCACTAAGGTGAGCCGGGTTAGATTCCCGGCGGGGTTGCTCCCGTATTTTTGCATGAGGGATTCGTGCCGGATGGTGCCACTGGTTGTCGGGTTTTTCCCGGGGTTCTCCCGTTTCCTCCGCCCCTTCATTCCGTCGCTGATCCATCCTAACCTCGTTTCACTCTCATCGCCACTCATGCCATCGATGTTAAGAGCCGCCCAAATCTCTTCACTCCTTCCACGCGCCAAGAAAATTACGTCACTGGCTGACAGCGTGTCGCAACACCGTTCGCTATCCACCGCTGGTGTAACTTACTTGCCAGCCGGCCGCCCAGCCAATAGGGAACCTTTCCGCGGCACGCAGCTGCCAATGATACACAAGGCCAGTTTCTAGAGACTCGCGCAGCCAATCAGAGAGTGGGTGTGCCGACATCGAAGGAACAGCCACACAATTTCTCCTCTTTGTACACGCACATTCTGTTTATTATTTATATTAGTATTCGTGTCTACTCACGGTATCGTCTCACATTTTAAACCAAAGCTTCGAAAAATCACCCCATGTATGACGTTTTGGTTTGTTTTGTAATTATTTCATGTATAAAAAGCGTTTCATATATCTGTTAAAATAAAAAAAATCATATTTTTAGTTAAAATAAACGTATATTATACATTTAATTGCTAGATTATAATATCTTATTTATTATACATATGAATGAAAACAGAAGTAAAATCGGTGTGCTAGTAAGAAAGAGTTCTCATACCAAATATTGTCAAACAGTGCGTTTTACCGTTGGTGTAATTTTCCGGACTAGTTAAGCTTTGTTTGCACGAGGCGGAGGAATAGCATGAAAGCAGAACTTAGGCAGGATTTCAGAAAAGTTTGAAATAACAATGAATGGACTATACTCAGTGCTGCGAGGGCCCTAGAATAGTCACGAGGGCTTAGCATAANAAAGTTTGAAATAACAATGAATGGACTATACTCAGTGCTGCGAGGGCCCTAGAATAGTCACGAGGGCTTAGCATAAGAACACTAGACGTTTGCGAAGGGGGAAAGAATCGGCCAGGGCCTGCACTGAGAAGCCACAGCAGCATTTGCCCGGAGTGATATTTCGGTAAACCGTGGGGAACAGAAATTAGGACACTGGACCGGAACTCGAACCCGGGTCCTCCCGAATTCGCACTGAGAGAACAGCAAACAAAATATTGGTTGGTATAGGGCCAAAAACAATTATATTTATTTGCCCCAAAGTGTTTTTTTTTTTAACAGAACTTAAAGAAACGACAAAATTACTTTCATTCATTTAACATAATACACGCTCGGATAAGCAAAACATATGTGTTGGGCCAAAATAAATTATACTGTCANAAAGTTTGAAATAACAATGAATGGACTATACTCAGTGCTGCGAGGGCCCTAGAATAGTCACGAGGGCTTAGCATAACAACACTAGACGTTTGCGAAGGGGTAAAGAATCGGCCAGGGCCTGCACTGAGAAGCCACAGCAGCATTTGCCCGGAGTGATATTTCGGTAAACCGTGGGGAACAGAAATTAGGACGCTGGACCGGAACTCGAACCCGGGTCCTCCCGAATTCGCACTGAGAGAACAGCAAACAAAATATTGGTTGGTATAGGGCCAAAAACAATTATATTTATTTGCCCCAAAGTGTTTTTTTTTTTTAACAGAACTTAAAGAAACGACAAAATTGCTTTCATTCATTTAACATAATACACGCTCGGATAAGCAAAACATATGTGTTGGGCCAAAATAAATTATACTGTCANACTTTCATTCATTTAACATAATACACGCTCGGATAAGCAAAACATATGTGTTGGGCCAAAATAAATTATACTGTCAACTAAATTGTTTGTTGAATCGACTGCATGTGATTGTTTGGCCACTCGTTTGATGGCCTTTGTTCGAAAACACAGTTCGAGAATCTGTTTGCACTTTTTGTGACAATTAGGATAGTAACAGTGTTTGTTTGTAAATTTTTTTATTCTTAAAAGTGGTATAAATACCATAATTAAACAAGTTCAACAGGAAACCAAAAAGTAAAGCTATACTTTTTATTTGCCTACGTTGTCCAGTATTCCAAATGTACGCATTCGAAAACATTCCGTTTTCATTAATAGTTACATTAGCTGATATTGCTAAGGCGTAGCGCTAGGGAAGAGGCGATATAGGTTCAAACCTCGATCGGGCTTCCAAGTCTTCTATATTAACAGAAACGGTTTAATGTACCTAGAGCCAAACAAATCTTCAGTTGCACTAACTCAATCCTTGTCTGGGGCACCCAAACAAGAACAAAATAATAATTTCGTTCCAACAAAAAAAGTTTTTATTGCCCCCTATACAAACAATTAATTTTCTTGTGTCAAACAACTTCGTCTGATTAAAAACAAAAAAAACTTTTCTTCAATGCGATACCAGTGTTTTACCAGAGCGCAATGTCGCTCCGCTTGAACTGTGTGCTTTGCCCAACTTTTTTTTCCAAAACAAACAGTCTCAGCAATACTTTAGTTCATTTGTAATTTTACGATCGGGTGTTCTCATATCTGGGCACTGCAGTGTTGTGAGGATTTTCTCGGAGTACTTTCGTTTAATTTTCGTAGTATTCGTTTCTCCTCTGCTCCACCTTCGTCTCACTACGCTCGAGTCAGTGACATCAATCAGTGAAATAACATCCACTATAAGTCAGTTGATAAGCTACTGTCGACTGGTAAATTACGCAAATGAACTGGGAGCGAGCGACTTATGGCAGTGGAATTCTCGACATTCAGTGTGAATTGCAAATAAATCTGTGAAATTTAGCCGTCATATTAATTAGTTATCTGACGATGATTATCAGTAGCTCAATTTCCACTNGCAAATAAATCTGTGAAATTTAGCCGTCATATTAATTAGTTATCTGACGATGATTATCAGTAGCTCAATTTCCACTGGCTTTTATAGGATTTGGCTCAATTCTCATGGTTTCAAGTTTAGAGTGTACCTCGGCCATCCTCAGCCTCGTCTTTCCAAGATGCCCCTGACGTACAGATAATACTCATTCGTTTCATCTTCCCGTTACACGTATAGCTGGGCCACCGCTGNTCCAAGATGCCCCTGACGTACAGATAATACTCATTCGTTTCATCTTCCCGTTACACGTATAGCTGGGCCACCGCTGATTAAACACAATGATACCAAATTAAAAAATATACATACACGCTCGTTACTTGATGGCACATGTATATAAATGCTTGTAGTGAATCACGGACGATGCATTGTTCAGGTCGTTGACTTAAGATGAAGTAGACTGATTTTCGTCATCTGTGCATTTCAGCATTGTCAAAATCACGAATTCAGAATTCCGTTTAATAAAGTTAGTTTTAAGGTGGTCGCCTGGTTGAAGGATTTTTCCACGTCTGTGGACTAAAAGCGGTGGAGTGCTAGAGGCGACCGAGGCATGCGCATTAAATCTCTCATCGCCTCTACGCACGAAGCACTGAACTGGCGTCGAGACTGGCGTTCAATCTTGCCGTCGATAACGCGCCTCTATGAGACTTTCAGCGGAGACCCTGCCATTTTATGATGTAATAATAAATATAAAGGTTTGATGCACGTTCCTATTCCTTTCCTAATGGTTTGTACTGCAGTGTGTATACCTTAAAATGACCGCGAGAACACCCGTCGGAGCCATTTTCACTGTCACAAACACATGTCTTAGAGAGAAATGGAGGAACTGAAAAATGCATACAGAGGCGTAACCTTTCTTAAATGCTATTCGTAAGCAGACCTCACTCAGACACGTTGGACGGTTTTTTAATAAAAGGTTCTCTGCTGAAGCTCTGCACTCCGTTCGGTGGCCACCCAGGTGGCCTCCTTAACATCAAACTCTCGTTATTTAAAAACAAAATAGCATTTGCGTAANTCCGTTCGGTGGCCACCCAGGTGGCCTCCTTAACATCAAACTCTCGTTATTTAAAAACAAAATAGCATTTGCGTAATTTGATAATACCTTTTTATTAATAACTTCGAAAAGCTCCGGCAAGTTATTCCTGACGAAAATATAAAACTATATATATATATATACACGCTGATTCGCAGCAACCTTATACATATATATTTATTTTTTATATATACATACCACTTNTATATATATATATATACACGCTGATTCGCAGCAACCTTATACATATATATTTATTTTTTATATATACATACCACTTTTACATAAAGTGATTATTAAGTTATTAAGGAAGCTACACGCCCCCCAAAATCGAGTTTTGAAATGATTTACGTAACAAATATCAGGAACTACTTCCAATTAAGCAACAAACAGGTGAATAGTGTTTTGTAGAACAGGAATCTTACACCTAGGAAAATTCTGTTTTTAATATCATCTGCCTTCATTAAGAATATAGTGGTTGCCACACTGTGCTTTTTTTTTTTTNTAGGAAAATTCTGTTTTTAATATCATCTGCCTTCATTAAGAATATAGTGGTTGCCACACTGTGCTTTTTTTTTTTTACGAATCAGCACCCCTTATTTTTTATATGAAGGGGAATGAGATTATAACCCACATTTTCACAGNCTTTTTTTTTTTTACGAATCAGCACCCCTTATTTTTTATATGAAGGGGAATGAGATTATAACCCACATTTTCACAGGTGTACGATCTCCGTTTTGCAAAACATTATTCAGCGATGTGTTGCTTAATCGATAGTGGTTCCTGGTATTTGTAATGAAAATCATCTGAATACTTGATTTTTGAGTGCGCATAGCTCCCTTGATAATTATTTTACGGAAAAGCCGTACATACATTTTCTTCTCACATTTTCGTTAGGAACAACTTGCCGCAGTTTGTCGGTGTTGTTCGGAAACACTCTGTATAGTATCTGCGTTATAACTTATACAAAAGTAGTGTCCTGGCATATCAAAGGACTTATTTTACTATACAGTATGCCAAACTTAGAAGAAGGTAGGTGGTTTTAACAGTTGTGTACGAAGAAAAGCAGTACAGTGTTAGGAAACAAGAGATAGTTACAGCATAACTGACAAACCATACCTACTCTTCCCCCACGTTCTCTCTTGGTTCATATTGGTGGGCCGATCAAGTTTGTTTTCTTTTGGTATTACACACATTTAAATAAAAGTTTTTTCGATAACAGAACTATTTAGTTATATATTTCCAATCATTATTATTTTGATACAAGGGATCGTTTAAAATTTAAGATAATAGTGTTGGGAGTTACAGATAGCGAATCTCTTTCTTTGGAGTTTTGAAAATGTATAATTAGTTTTTAATTTATAATACAAATATTTTATTTAAAATTGTTAAAACTAGTGTAATTGATTTTATTTTATCACTAATTATAATTATATGTGGTTTATTTATGTTTTCTTTTAATTATGATAATTTTCTGACTACATTACGAAGTTTGGAATATATTGTTTTGTCTTTATATTGAGTAATTTTGATTTATTTTTATATATTTATTGTTTAGAATATTTGGTATGCGTTGTATGATGATAATTATTACTTTTCGGGTTTGTGAGGCTGTTTTGGGATTACCTTAGCTTGATAGAATAATTCATGGTTTTGGTAATTTTGCAATTTTTAATTTATTTCAATGGTTAAAATTGTGTTATTCGCGTGATCGTCTAATAATTCTGCTCATCAAATCAACGGCAGTTTAATTTTTGCGTGAAGTCGAATGGTTTACAATAGAAAGAAGAAAGAGCCTACGAAAATCACTAGAAAGGTAATTTTTACCTCTAACCAATAATAGCGATACATTTTCACTACAGTCTTTATCCGTGTTGATATTAAATGGTCTATTCAGCTACGCTGAGTGCTATTTAGAGCCCATTTTCGTAATTATTTACAAGGATATCGCGATACCGTACAAGATATCGTGGTTGGTGCTTAGATGCAAGTAATAAGTAATTGTACATTGTTCTCAAGTGAAAAATAATTTGGTGTGTAAAAATTTTATTGTGATGGAACCCTAAAAAATATATAAAGACCTGTTGCAATAGTTACTTATAACGGCACGTGCCTTTCCAACATTTCCAAAACACTTACAACTATATATGTCCAATGCATTAGAAACAAAACTGCAGTAATTCACCAGACTTAAAAAGGTTTGTTGCATTATCACATTTCCTTGGTTTTCCAGTTAGGCGTGGAGAATCCGATATTATGCTCTGTGCATTTGTATGGAAAATGCTCTCTTAAGCCGGGATTACTGGGAATTTATGTGGCAATTAATAAATGCGATGGATCAGGCTTTGGAGTCTGTACTACTTCAACGAGACACNATTACTGGGAATTTATGTGGCAATTAATAAATGCGATGGATCAGGCTTTGGAGTCTGTACTACTTCAACGAGACACGTCACGTTCGTTCCACGCGAAGTCGTAATTACCTTCGCGTGGTAAAAACTGGTCAAGGTCTATCTTTGACCGTGTTGCTGTGCCACGTGAGCTCTTCGAGAAATAATTTATTCTGTTACGAAGGAAATAGCTTACAGCTGTATGCTGCTATTGTTCTTGTGGAAGTCTTGCGACTGCAAATTGCAAATTTATGCACTAAACCCGATTACACGGAGCGCAGCTAAAAAAAATGGCAAAAGCGATTGTTTCCCGAATACGACAATTTCACTTTTTACATGAAGTTTTAATGACCACCTGAAATATACAATTTTTCTTAAAACTAGAAATTAAATTGTAATGGCAATACTTCTGCACGGTACACAGCGGGAATTTTTTAAATATTTCATTATAAAAAGGACGTGTATTTCTGTTACATCCTGACTGCACTGTTATAGTCCATTCGCGGTTACTTCTAACATTTATGAAGACCTACTTAAGTTCTACTTTCAGGTATTCTTTCACCTCATGCAAACATAGTTTAACTAAGTCTAGAAAATTACACCAAAAGGGACAACGCATCGTATTTTTTGCGCACTGATTTTGAATATTACTTCGCATGTCAACTATTTCTTTCTAGGCGTTACCAAAACACCTATTTGATTTCTGTTTTTATTCGTATCAATCATAAATGAAATATTATCATTTACAGATAAACTGAAAGTAAAAGGTCAGTTAAACCAAAAATGAGAAATTTTTGTGTTGACGGAAGTACAAAACACTTTTGATATACGCCATGTTTAGGAGACAACAAAAAACGTCATACAACGCGGGTGATTTTTCAAAAGTTTGATTCATAAAGAGTGAAGAAACAGCGAATAGTCTACACAAGCTTTCGTACTCTCACGGGAAGTTTAACAAAAATGTGAAAATTTTCGTCCATGATAACGGAAAACGTAACTAAGTTCTCTATAAAATAAAACATGGAATCTCTTCCATTCGCTATGGTTTCCAGTTTCGCGCGTTGAAAAAGCCGATTTTGAACTAAGAGTTCTCAGCCGCTATAATCATAAAATAATTGTACCTGCGGCAGATACGAAATTCGTGCTGCTACATTGTTCCTTCAAACATAAAAGTAGTTCGAAGCATCTTTAACAGTGCAACTTCGCAAGTATTCCAGCATTACCATAACATTAGGAGTCACGTGCGTTTATTCCTTTGGATCCGTTTTAAATTCTGCTTCATAAGATTATTATTTAATTTCTGGTTTTTACGCAGTTAAACAAGTGCACAACAGAAATTCCCAACATGTTGTGTGACGTTTGCAGAAATATTGATACTGACAAAAAAGTGAGAGCCCGTAATGTTTTACCGGTAATTTTTCGTAATTTCACGTGTATTTCTCTAACGATGCAGTTATTGGTCAAATGCCCGACTTTGCACACCAAATCTATACATACAAAGTTAACAGTATGCACACACACTCCACAACATAACTACAGAGGCCTAATTACATTTTATAAAACACTTGTGGTGTTTGCTTTTTCATACTGCTACATCAGGTGCTGAATAAATTCATGTTCTCATATTTGGTAGCATTTTATCATCAAAAACTAACAAATTATATAACATCGAGACGTTAAAAAACTATTCAATTGGCTTTGCTGCAGTATAACGATTAATATAACAACAAAACCTTTTGAAATGTCCATAATAGCAGCGATTTGGAAATAAACAATAAAAAGTCAAATCATTACACTCAGTTTATTGTTTCGTAAATAAGTTTCTAAATAGAGCATTTATGCTCCTAAATGGCACAACGCCGACACCCAGCAGTAGAAACGAGGAAAATTTAACCAAATTAAATTCCTTTTGTTGGTAACACTATACTTTGGGTATTTTTTTACGGGGTCAGCCAAAGGCGGTTATGCAAGAGCATGAGAGTTTTCCTTTCCTTTACCTGGTAATTTCCCGTTTCTTTCTTTTGGCTTTGGATTGCTATCGGCACGACGTAAATTTTCCAACTCTTTGATTTTAATCTATTAAATCGACATCCAGGTAGTCTGAAGTAGTGTTGTGGAGCGATTAACCGGTTTTCCGCCCATTTACTCACACTTCACAGAATCTATTCAATCATAGATATATGCCATTATATAGCGGCACTAACTACTTGATTAATTAACTGATATTCTCCTTTCGATTCAATCCCCCTGTATCGACTTCCAGCAGAGAGGGGGCCCTCGGACATATTTTAGATCCCCCTCCCCCTGTAGCCAGTCATTTAGNGGGGCCCTCGGACATATTTTAGATCCCCCTCCCCCTGTAGCCAGTCATTTAGTTATGAATCTTGTCTAAATCGTTCTCCATTTCCATTACTATTGTCGGCATAATACTTGACTTGTTTCCCTGTTATCTCGCCTTGGTTTTTTTACTCCAATCCATCAGTTCCTTGTTCATTGCCGGGTCGTCATATATGTTTTCTTAACTTCATCAAAGAAGGGAGGCAATGCCCTTCAAATCATTACATTCTGCTGATAATTGTTTTTAATGATTATTTTGNAACTTCATCAAAGAAGGGAGGCAATGCCCTTCAAATCATTACATTCTGCTGATAATTGTTTTTAATGATTATTTTGACTTCTTTCGGGGTTATCCGCAAGCTATGTAGTGAGTCTGGTGCCACTACAATGTTTATAAAGCGATATTACTCATTGTCAAATATGGGAAATTGGTCCGCTCCCACATTTGGGTTTGCATAGCGGTTTTATACTCTCAATTCCAGGGGTAAGATATTTTTTGGAGAATTATCTGTTTCCTCATCTAAGGTATTCGTCAATAACCACACATAAAATTCCTTTACTCAATTGATAACTTCCTTTGAAAATTCTCCAAAATAACTTGCTGTCTCTTTATTAGACAGCAAGTTATTTTGTTGTTTTCGACATAGCTATATCCTAACGTCTTCAATCTTGGGGAATTTCAGAACCCATGATGGACAGTATNATTTTGTTGTTTTCGACATAGCTATATCCTAACGTCTTCAATCTTGGGGAATTTCAGAACCCATGATGGACAGTATTTTGAACTCTACAGATCAGACAAAGGTGTGTTCCCACTAAGTGAAATCCACGTAATTTGGCTTTGAATTTTCCGATTTATGTTACTATATGACTAAAATTATNATTACTGGGAATTTATGTGGCAATTAATAAATGCGATGGATCAGGCTTTGGAGTCTGTACTACTTCAACGAGACACATCACGTTCGTTCCACGCGAAGTCGTAATTACCTTCGCGTGGTAAAAACTGGTCAAGGTCTATCTTTGACCGTGTTGCTGTGCCACGTGAGCTCTTCGAGAAATAATTTATTCTGTTACGAAGGAAATAGCTTACAGCTGCATGCTGTTATTGTGGAAGTCTTGCGACTGCAAATTGCAAATTTATGCACTAAACGCGATTACACGGAGCGCAGCTAAAAAAAATGGCAAAAGCGATTGTTTCCCGAATACGACAATTTCACTTTTTACATGAAGTTTTAATGACCACCTGAAATATACAATTTTTCTTAAAACTAGAAATGAAATTGTAATGGCAATACTTCTGCACGGTACACAGCGGGAATTTTTTAAATATTTCATTATAAAAAGGACGTGTATTTCTGTTACATCCTGACTGCACTGTTATAGTCCATTCGCGGTTACTTCTAACATTTATGAAGACCTACTTAAGTTCTACTTTCAGGTATTCTTTCACCTCATGCAAACATAGTTTAACTAAGTCTAGAAAATTACACCAAAAGGGACAACGCATCGTATTTTTTGCGCACTGATTTTGAATATTACTTCGCATGTCAACTATTTCTTTCTAGGCGTTACCAAAACACCTATTTGCTTTCTGTTTTTATTCGTATCAATCATAAATGAAATATTATCATTTACAGATAAACTGAAAGTAAAATGTCAGTTAAACCAAAAATGAGAAATTTTTGTGTTGACGGAAGTACAAAACACTTTTGATATACGTCATGTTTAAGAGACAACAAAAAAAGTCATACACCGCGGGTGATTTTTCAAAAGTTTGATTCATTAAAGAGTGAAGAAACAGTGAATAGTCTACACAAGCTTTCGTTCTCTCACGGGAAGTTTAGCAAAAATGTGAAAATTTTCGTCCATGATAACGGAAAACGTAACTAAGCTCTCTATAAAATAAAATATGGAATCTCTTCCATTCGCTATGGTTTCAAGTTTCGTGCGTTAAAAACGCCGATTTTGAAATAAGAGTTCTCAGCCGCTATAATCATAAAATAATTGTACCTGCGGCAGATACGAAATTCGTGCTGCTACATTGTCCCTTCAAACATAAAAGTAGTTCGAAGCATCTTTAACAGTGCAACTTCGCAAGTATTCCAACATTACCATTACATTAGGAGTCACGTGCGTTTATTCCTTTGGATCCGTTTTAATTTCTGCTTCATAAGATTATTATTTAATTTCTGGTTTTTACGCAGTTAAACAAGTGCACAACAGAAATTCACAACACTTTGTGTGACATTTGCAGAAATCTTGATACTGATAAAAAAGTGAGTGCCCGTAATTTTTTACCGGTAATTTTTCGTAATTTCACGTATATTTCTCTAACGATGCAGTTATTGGTCAAATGCCCGACTGTGCACACCAACTCTATACATACAAAGTTAACAGTATGCACACACACTCCACAACATAACTACAGTGGCCTAATTACATTTTATAAAACACTTGTGGTGTTTACTTTTTCATACTGCTATATCAGGTGCTGAATAAATTCATCTTCTCATATTTGGTAGCATTTTATCATCAAAAACTAAGAAATTATATAACATCGAGACGTTAAAAAACTATTCAGTTGGCTTTGCTGCAGTATAACGATTAATATAACAACAAAACCTTTTGAAATGTCCATAATAGCAGCGATTTGGAAATAAACAATAAAAAGTCAAATCATTACACTCAGTTTATTGTTTCGTAAATAAGTTTCTAAATAGAGCATTTATGCTCCTAAATGGCACAACGCCGACACCCAGCAGTAGAAACGAGGAAAATTTAACCAAATTAAATTCCTTTTGTTGGTAACACTATACTTTGGGTATTTTTTTACGGGGTCAGCCAAAGGCGGTTATGCAAGAGCATGAGAGTTTTCCTTTCCTTTACCTGGTAATTTCCCGTTTCTTTCTTTTGGCTTTGGATTGCTATCGGCACGACGTAAATTTTCCAACTCTTTGATTTTAATCTATTAAATCGACATCCAGGTAGTCTGAAGTAGTGTTGTGGAGCGATTAACCGGTTTTCCGCCCATTTACTCACACTTCACAGAATCTATTCAATCATAGATATATGCCATTATATAGCGGCACTAACTACTTGATTAATTAACTGATATTCTCCTTTCGATTCAATCCCCCTGTATCGACTTCCAGCAGAGAGGAGGCCCTCGGACATCTTTTAGATCCCCCTCCCCCTGTAGCCAGTCATTTAGTTATGAATCTTGTCTAAATCATTCTCCATTTCCATTACTATTGTCGGCATAATACTTGATTTGTTTCCCTGTTATCTCGCCTTGGTTTTTTTACTCCAATCCATCAGTTCCTTGTTCATTGCCGGGTCGTCATATATGTTTTCTTCACTTCATCAAAGAAGGGAGGCAATGCCCTTCAAATCATTACATTCTGCTGATAATTGTTTTTAATGATTATTTTGACTTCTTTCGGGGTTATCCGCAAGCTATGTAGTGAGTCTGGTGCCACTACAATGTTTATAAAGCGATATTACTCATTGTCAAATATGGGAAATTGGTCCGCTCCCACATTTGGGTTTGCATAGCGGTTTTATACTCTCAATTCCAGGGGTAAGATATTTTTTGGAGAATTATCTGTTTCCTCATCTAAGGTATTCGTCAATAACCACACATAAAATTCCTTTACTCAATTGATAACTTCCTTTGAAAATTCTCCAAAATAACTTGCTGTCTCTTTATTAGACAGCAAGTTATTTTGTTGTTTTCGACATAGCTATATCCTAACGTCTTCAATCTTGGGGAATTTCAGAACCCATGATGGACAGTATCTTGAACTCTACAGATCAGACAAAGAGGTGTTCCCACTAAGTGAAATCCACGTAATTTGGCTTTGAATTTTCCGATTTATGTTACTATATGACTAAAATTATAATCAGTTGTAATCGAACGGTGAATATATATTTCCTTGACGCCTGTAAATATGGTATGCATAACCTCCCATTCACCGAAATATCACATCTCCCCTGCCAGATTTCTAGAGATGCTTCTCGTCTCTTTCTTTCTTGCCAGATATGCTGACCTGCCATTCATTTCTTCCATCTGCGAGCCTCTTTATTCTGCTGAGATATCCAGTGGAATTTCCCCGGCAATTACTTGCAGGTGGTCGGTATATATCGTCCTATATGCATTTGTAATTGCTAGTAAGTCTGCTCTTTGGGATTTCTATCATAGTCTCTTTATGTTTACCAATCTGGCATTGGGGTACCAGACATATATTTGATATAATGCAATTTCTAAGAATAAACCTTTGTAGAGTGTATTCATTGTCTTGAAATCCAAGTCCCAAGATGCTGTAGACACTGCTGCTCTGATCTTAGTGAAGAAACTCACTACTTTATCCATGAGGTAAGACAGGTGGTCTTCAAATTGATTCTTACTATCAAGTATAACTCCAAGCTACTTGATGTTCTTTTTCAATTAGAGTAACTCAAAGCAATGTGTAAAAGAGTGTATTTCACAAGAGTGATGGAAGGACTAATCGCTAAGGACATTCCTTTCACATTCGTTCCTTTACGCAGACCCCATTAACTTCATACATGCCTAATTCCTCTTCTAAGATAGATCATATTAACCTATAGAGATTTCTGAGCACCTCAGGCCACCAAGTCTTGTAAAATGCTCTGCTAAAAGCCAAGAATATGCCAAGGTCATATGTTTCCTTAGTTTGTATTTTTCTAATGCCTAGAACTACACTTTCTGTCCCTCTTTCTTTCCAAAAGTCATACTGTTTCTTATGCAATCTTTGTGCAGCTTATGAGGAGGATAGCAACCTCATGTTTATTACCTGTTCCAAAACGTTTCCTAATACTGAGATAAGTAATGGTGGTCTATAGGGTTTGACTTTTGTAGGGTCTTTGTACCCACCTTTAGTTTCCATATCTTTGCAGAATATGATTGAACCAGGCATTCATTAATGATAGAAGATGATAATGGATCCATGTATAGGCTCTCTTCAAAATCTCTGGAGTGCATCATGTTCTGGTACCTTCTTATTGTTAATTTATTTCATGATTCTATCCAACTCTTCCGTCAAGTATTGTTGTGGTACTGTTGGTGGCATGTCTGGCAATTCATCCATACAGCATCGCTTCTCTTAATGAGTCTGTGTTTCTCTGGCCTAACTATCACCTGGCAGTAGAGATGTAACCAACTTATGTGCATTCTTATGATCATAAATTATATTTCTCCTTTGTCTTGTTAGGTTCTTCACGTACTTGATTGCAAGAATTTTGTAAATCAGACCTCAATAATCTTCATTAACCTTTACTCATCACTAAACTCATCCACGACTGTTTCTTCCTCTCCTTTAAAAGTCAGGAATAATTTTTTTTTTTTCGATTGTAGTTTACCATTTGAAGTTTCAGTGCCGGTGTTGTACAGTGCCTTATAAGCCTTAGAGTCTTGCTGACTCTGTTCCTCATTTCTTCTAACTCTTCGTCCCGCTTTTTTATTAGTGTTCTTGAGGTAGCACTACAGGAGTCTTGAATCAACTTCGTGAGTAGTTCAGCTTCAGTAAGCAGGTGAGTGTTCGTCTTGGTACATTAGTGTATTATCAAACAGTACTTCGTCTAATATCTTCCAGTCTGTACTTGAGATTATTCAAGGACTGGGGCAAAAATCAAGTCAAACAGTGTTTAGTCGACGATCACTGGTTGAATCTACAGTCACTGTTCAGACCAAAACTAGTCTGTCTGCCTTTCTTGAGGTAATCGTCAGGTCCATATGTGACTCCATGCCGTGCACTGGAGCTACATATGTGGGGAGGTCGTTCGCCAAGAGATAGCCATCAATCGCCATGTCGCGCTCATCCGTTTATATTGTATAACATTGTCTGGACTTTGCATTTATATCTGCGCCAATAGTAAGTCACTCACTTCCCAACTACTCGTAATCACATATCCCCAAATGAAGGAATCGAAGATTATAGGAGTCACAGATACCTACATAACCACATATAATATATTATTGTAATATGTTTGAAGGCGTGTGAATGTACAAAACACACATAAGGAAAATATTTTTAATTGATTTTATACATATTTATAATTATGTATATACATAACTTATACGATATTTATATGTTTATACCTATATTCATATTGGTGACTATATGCAATTTTAAATAATCTAACTCACATGAATCTGTACGTGGATTTTCTCACAGTACTCCCATATATTTTACATTTTAAAAATGTATTGCAGAAAACCTTCTGTGGGCACAAGCTGGGCTCTTTACTATAAAATGAATCGTTATTAAATAGAACAATGACAGTTGTCGTTCTCACACAATCACTTGAAAATCGATTTTGAAGTGATCAATCTCTTTTACAGAATATTATCATTGCGTACTAAGTCTTGCTTGCGACTGCTTGTGATAGAAATGGAGTCGAAACCAATGCCTTCACGTCGAATCGTTGACGGTGCCAATACTGAGTCAAGGTTTATGCTTTAGACTACGATGCAAGGCGCTATGAAAATATTGAATGCCTGAAGAACACGTCGCATGCGATTTTTAGCTGCATAACTGTCCCAGGTAGTTCCCTCGAGGTGATAACTTGAATAGACATGTCAATGTCTACAAGTTTAGCGTTCTTTCTCCTACTGAGAAACCGCGTGTGTGGACATTGCTACCTCCTGTCAATACACTGCATAATACGCATCACCCGAGTTGGTCTTTTACATTCCATGTTTCGAGGGCCTAAACAGAACGTTTTGCGAATGACATTGCCACAATGCAGGTGGTTAGGCTGTAGTCAGTGATGGTGCTACCAAAAATGAAGTCGGGATGCTGGTCGCAAGCTTACCAGTAAACGATCACTTCATCTTTATTTCTACACTCCAGTAGCTCGCTGGTCCGAACAGTTACCCGAAATTTGAGCAGACTTTTTTAATTGATTGGAAGAGACGAACACATGTAAATAAATTACCAGGCTGGATGCTGGAAATATCAGGGAAAAGAGAGTGATCTGTCACTTATCGCGTAAGATGAAGAACTGTGATGGGACGTGGCTTTGGCTGCATTAACTATTTGCAAATGGCTAGATATCATGTGACTGACAACCAATCACGAACGAGCAATGTGACGCCATTAGTTCCGAAAAGTATTATATTTAATTAGACGTTAAGTCGTGAACTACATTTCCTAACTTACTGCCGGAATTATTGTAATTGTGGGAATATTTCACGAGGAATGGTTTTCAAAGACTTATTTGAAATAGCTTTGTGCCCTTTCAGCGGAACGGATGGAAAAGTCGCACCGTATGTAAGAATGCTATCATTCTCTCCGGCAGTAGCAGATCTCACTTCACGAAGGATGCACCTAGGAGAGGTTTGCGAGAGTGCGGGGGAAGACACGCGTATGTTTGTTTTCCGACGAGGGAGTTTTACGGCATCCATCAACCGACACCTCGTCACTTCCACGGGGAAACAACCCCTGCGTTTCTTTAGCGGGCGTCAAAAGGGATGCGGCGTCGTAGGCGACAACGCGACGCGCACTGCGCTTCGTTTACGAGCAAGCCTGCTCGTAAACCTTTTTCCCCTCCTCTTTTTACATCTCCCACTATACCTTCACGCCCTCATTTTCGGCTCTGGCGTCGTCCAGACACAGCCGGTATACTCGTAGACTGTTCACGCTAAGTGAGCTCTTTCGCAACCAACCTTAGAAATAAACCACTGCCGTTTAAGATAATACGGTAGCATATACCATACACACTGGTATGCTTCCGTAATCGACTTGGTTAAAATAACATTACTTACATAGCATAACAAGCGAAACCGTCCGTTCACAATAGGCGTTAACGTTAAAGAAAGAAACTCTTGTCTGACCAATCAGAAAATAGCCAACGAATTGGAAATATTTTTTCCAGTACAATAATTTTTTCACGTACAAGTTACCTAGATTACAGCAGATTTTATGACGTTTCACATTCTTAATGGCTGGCGTTAAAAACTTGGCATAAGATACACAGATATGATCATCTTAAATAACACCAAATAAGTTACGCCAAATTCTAGTCATGGGCGTTGCAATCTCAAGTACAGGTTTTTACCTCTTAATGCTAAGCATGTTATGTGCGTCATGTCGATTGTGGATGTGGTTTTCCAGTTAAGATGGAAGAGAGTTAGGTATAATAGTTCTGTGACTTGACGATATACAGTAAGTGTAACATTTAGATTTATGACAAATAAAGTTGTTGTTTTCTTGCTTTATACGCGTTAGTAGGGTCACCCGAATTTCGCGAAAAGATTTCATTACCAGTTGCATTTCAAAACGCTTTATCACAGATCCACTTTCCTCATTGGATGATGTGCCATGGTGGCCGAGCGGTTAGACTGCTCGCCTCCCACCAGGGCGAACCGGGTTCAATCCCCGGCCGGTTCACTCCGGATTTTCGCAAGTGGAAATCGTCCCGGACGATTTTCTCGGGGATCTCCCGCTTCCCTCGCTCTTCAATCCGGCGCCGCTCCATACCTACCTCACTTCACTTTTAGCGGCTCTCAAGATCTCGCTGTTAAGAACCACCCAAATCTCTTCGCTCACACTCACTCACTCAATCATTGGATGATTTCCGTGTTACGCGTCTTATGTGTTTGCCGGCGAATCACAGGCATGCAGTATCGAAATTATCACATTATGATTGGCTAGTCAGAGAAAAAAATTTATTCTCGTAAAGACAAGCCACCAACCAGCATAAGAAAAATTCTGATAATTTCCGGAGGGTGATGAAATCTTTCATGTGCAGAGAGAGATCTTTTCGCCGAAATTCGGGTGTCCCTTCACATAAGAGTACGAACTGGCATATTATAACCATATCTACGCTCCTAAATAATTCCATGTTTTCATTTGACTGGTGTAGTGATAAAGTGATAAGGCCCATGGCAATGTTAATTTCACATACGGCGGAAAGATACACAATGAGGAAGAAATGTAGATCCTAAGGAGGGTTTTAAAATGTGTTCACTTTACTGTGGACAGCCTATATCTAACCGGTATTCCACGGTGGGCGCGCATACACATGCATTTCAAAAGGGCGGGTCCGTCACGGTAAAGAGAGGTTTGGGAGGTACGGACCGCAGAAATTAATCAGAGCAGNCGCGTGCATTTCAAAAGGGCGGGTCCGTCACGGTAAAGAGAGGTTTGGGAGGTACGGACCGCAGAAATTAATCAGAGCAGCGAAGGAAGAGAGAGGTGGCATGAAAAACCCTCATGCGCTCCGGCGCACCAGAGTTTACGCGCGCAATTTATGAGATGATAAACTAAGGGAAAAGGCTCTTTAAAGACACCTTCCCCTCTCCCTTTTCAACCAAGCCCATCCAACCTAGCCACTACCCGTCCACCCGTCATATCTCTTCCACTCTCGCCTCTCCATTACAGCGCGTTTAACGATCTCCCGTAGACGGGTCGGTTCGTGTGATTCAAGACGCGCAATAAATTTGTCATCTGGCTGACGTTTACAGCCCCTGATTAAAATGGCGCGCGGGGAAGAGAGGGGTGAAATAAGGGCGGTGTGTGGCGCGTTATATCTCCATTCACGGGGAGAAAGAAGGGCTTAAAACCCCTCCTGTACCTCCTCTCAACCAATGGTTGGTGTTGATCGGAGGTCGCGCCCAAGGTTTCAGGCCCTTGCGTTGCGTCGGGGCCTTTGCCTGCGCGTGCAAGGAAAGGCCTGAATGACGGCCTCACCGTTTTATGAAAGCCGCGTGTCGGAACTCTTTGATTCGGAAGAAAATTGTTACCTAGTCTCGGGCCAATAATGATTTCCTTCCGAGATTAAATTTTTGTCGAGTTCGTTAATTTATTTCTTCATATGTGTTGGGGTCCTTACGGTCAGTTACATCTAGTCCACGGTTCTATAATTTGTTTAAGAAATCAACATTAAAAAAATATAATCTCTAAGTGTGTAGGTGTTGAAGTAAACACTGAACTACCAGCGGCGCAGGGCTATGTCCAAATAAGTAAATCTTTGATTCAATAATTTTTCTCTCCCCACCCCCCTTCACCTTACCATTAAAACAAATAATTTTAAAAAACTTTTCTTAACATTGCTACAATTTTTTTTCTTACTGGGGCCGCGATGGTGTAGTGGTTAGACAACCCACCTCCCATCTAGGCAAACCGGGTTCGATTCCCGGCAGGATCGCTCCCGGTTTTTCGCATGTGGGGAATCGTGTCGAACGATGCCGCTGGTCAGTGGGGGTTTTCTCGGGGACCTCCCGTTTCCCCCGCCCCGTCATTCCGGTGCTGCTATATACTCACCTCGCTTCACTCTCGTCGGCTCTCTAGACCCCGATGTTAAGAGCCGCCCAAATCTCTCCCCTCTCACTTGTACGCTGGCGTTCTGCGCGTCTGAATAGCGTGATGAAAAGCTAGCCTGCGTAGGTTGCCCCCTACCTCATTCCTCGCAACATACTCACAACTCATAGTATATTCGCGGTTCCTTCACACATTTTGAATCAAACCTTTGATCAATCACCCCATGCATGACGTGTTTGGTTGTTTCCTGAATATGTCATGAACACCTGGGCATTCCCAGGCATATAGTCCATTCATAATTACTTCCAACTTTTCTGAAGCCCAACTTAAGTTACATTTATTTTTTCACATTTACCTATGCTTCTACGGCAGGTGGAAATGGTAATGGACAGGTTCCAGATGGAAATTTTCAATTCTCAGCTCCACGATTACGAACAAGCGGTAATGTATTTGGTAGGTCGAAGAGCGAGAAACCCATTGTATTCCCAAGACCACGTATTAAGCATCGCACTTGTCACAACGTGGATCCAGTGAAATTCCGAAAGTTCATGGAAACTTATTTATTATTTTTCCATAACAACAAATTGAATAATAACTGCATGAGAACATAAATATAGCGTTAGAAAACTCTAAATAGTGTGCATTTAAGTAACCAATTCAAAGCAGTAAAATGAAACGAAGCTTTTTAATGAAATCCCAGACATTAAAAACTTTACACATGGACAATGACATCCAAATAATAATAACAACATTGACAACGGATGGTAATACAATTCTTATTTAATCTGTGCTCGCGTAAACCTGCTTCTAAAATAACTGTACACATATCGAATATTTATCCGAGCATTGAACCTGCAATATAGTGAGCTATGAAATTCATCTCTAAGTAATTTAGATTCTTGAATAAGGACGTTCACAAGTTTGTTCTTATTTGATCACCTTGTTACGCCTCTGAAACCAAATGTGAACAAATGGAAATAAAAATACCAACCTACGTAACATAACAGGACCTATAGTTAATTGCAATCTACTTAAAAATTAATTAAAACCGACATATGGTTACTTAAAATTTAACACTAGCGACCAGTTTTTCATTTCAACAAATGCATCTTTGTTATAAAGTTTGTTTATTCTACAGCAGCAAATCGGAAGGCAAGAAAGGCCAAAAGTCTTGGTCTGCCCATACAACCAGTTTAATTTTAAAAATAAGTAAGTATAGCAAGAACACGAACAGTGCTAATGTAACAGTGTATAGAAATGCAATTGTTTTAAGTGAAGTAATTCTGTGTTTTGGTGTCCACCGCCCGAAAATCGTTAGATTTTTTTTTTTTTTTTTTAGAAGAATTGCTGGAAAAGCAAACCTATAAGCTAACAGCCGTTAAGATCAACTCCCGCGTCCACCTTCCCAAGTAAACCGCCCTTTTCTCATCTGTTCGTCTGTAATTATGAAAAAAATAATTAAAATAGTAATACCTAATTTGCAAATAAAATTATCCGCCATACTACATGGAATAAGAGCCAAAGATGAAGATTCGTTCTCACACCAACGCAGTGTGATATAACGTATAAACCAAATTCATAATATAATATTAGATTGTCAGAATACTCTGGAGAGAAATTAAATTTTTGAAAAAAAAAATTATTTAATGATTCTTGAAGGTTCTATCAACATCAGAAATTAATTTATTTGTTTTTTTTTAAATATATTTTTGCCAACATATTAACAGCTAATTAAAACGAAAATTAAGAAGAATTACAATAATCTATTTTATTTACAATAATATAAATAATCGCATCAGTGTGACAGTGATAAGAAAATAGAACAAGATTTTCTTCGACTGTGCATTATGTACTGTAAATTAAACCATATGTGGAATAAGAGAGACAAAAAGAGAATTACTGNTATAAGCTAACAGCCGTTAAGATCAACTCCCGCGTCCACCTTCCCAAGTAAACCGCCCTTTTCTCATCTGTTCGTCGGTAATTATGAAAAAAATAATTAATAGTAATACCTAATTTGCAAATAAAATTATCCGCCATACTACATGGAATAAGAGCCAAAGATGAAGATTCGTTCTCACACCAACGCAGTGTGATATAACGTATAAACCAAATTCATAATATAATATTAGATTGTCAGAATACTCTGGAGAGAAATTAAATTTTTGAAAAAAAAAATTATTTAATGATTCTTGAAGGTTCTATCAACATCAGAAATTAATTTATTTGTTTTTTTTTTAATATATTATTGCCAACATATTAACAGCTAATTAAAACGAAAATTAAGAAGAATTACAATAATCTATTTTATTTACAATAATATAAATAATCGCATCAGTGTGACAGTGATAAGAAAATAGAACAACATTTTCTTCGACTGTGCATTATGTACTGTAAATTAAACCATATGTGGAATAAGAGAGACAAAAAGAGAATTACTGACTCATTTACTAGATTTTATGTATGTTGCACAGTTGTTTAAATATTTTAGTGAAATATGCGCTGTTGTGGAACCATGGTTTAAGAGAACAAATGAATCTTGCATGACGTTAAATATGTTTTTAGTGAGTATTTGTGAAACAAGGTAATAAATATTGGCATAAATTTTGGCAACTGTTGCATTATGGCAAATAAGAAATACATATTACCAATACATTCTAATAACTTTTTTTAGAATACCTACTGTGGTTTTTTTTTTTAGGAAAGACAGTCTCTGTCTAACAATCACTGTGAGATATCAATAATATGAAACAAATTATTGTAGCTCGAACAGGTAACAGCAAAGTTGACTACTCGCAATGTGTGACAGTTAGCAATATCGGGTTATAACTACATTCAAGATGGAATGTATTTCTCAAAGTTGATGATAATTTTGTTTACATTTATGCAGTATATAGATTCTTCTAAAGTTTAGAAATCTATTTACGCGCCTCATCTTTGAAACAGATTTCTAGTAATAAATTGATGCATTTAATATTATGATAAAGAATAAATCTAACTTCTATGCTTCAGATAAAAGCAAGCGTTTTATTCTAACAGATTATACAATTTTCTGTATTTTGGATTATTGGGTTTTATGCATATGCTGCCATTCCGACGGCAGTAAATTACAGCAATATTTCAAAATGGATTAATATAACTTCATATCCATTGTAAAAAGCAGTTACTCATAATTTTCCTAATTGTCATGACAATGATATACAGGATAAATACGAATATGAGAAAAACTTAGAGTAATAATATTTTCTTAATAGTGTCAGAAATATGTAAACACACTTACTGCGAGTAATAAGAAAATAGTATAGACAGTTTTCTTGCAAACACTAAGCAATATGTTGTCATTATAATTTTTTTTTTTAGTTTTTAGTTTTGTTTATAAATACCCTGCTTTGTTATGCTTATAGACTAGTCGGGGTAGGGGAGGCCTTAAATTGACCTAAACTTACATATAAAATATATACACACATTATTGGCAGATATGGAATAAAGTTCAGAAATTCATGATCCGAAAGCAAAACCTTAGTGATATGGGGCATAGTAGTCACATGTGACATTTAAAATTTTATAATTTAAAAAACTACAGCCAAATAATCTTCTAATGCATCACTTTTAAAATAATAAAGGACATTGTAATACTGTATTACATCGCCAGTATTGTGTTTTTAAAAGTTACCAGAGGGATGGCTTACATACCATTATACCTCAGCATACATAAAAACNTTACATACCATTATACCTCAGCATACATAAAAACTAGTTATGCTCACGACAAAGTTTCAAAACTAGTGTGCTACCAAGTGAAGTCAGACATGCCTAACCGAATACTTGAAGTGACGAAACAAAACAAAAAAGAACCTGAATCTTATAGTTCCTTTAGACTTTGTTAAGGCTCCCTGCCAGTTTACAATCCGGGATAATACCTTAACATTCCTTTTTTTTTTTTTTTTTT